>VXAZ01001045.1:12588-69766 GCA_013399875.1 Gymnorhina tibicen | reverse complement strand
TCCCCCCCCCCCCAAATTCTGATGAATATAACAAATTAAATCATGTACACTATATGAGCAAGATTTTGCAGGTTTGAAAACAAAAGCTGAAATATACGGTTTGCTTTAGCCCTCACTGAGTATTTGGATGAGTCTTAATAATCCATCTTCTAATTTGTCCATTTTTTTCATACTCTGGGAATAACTTTGCTGTTTTACCCAATGCACTACACAGTGAAATGAAGCTCAGTTGGAACAAAGCTGAACTCAAGTGAGACTACCAAAGAAGTGAACACATTAGATTGCTGTGGTACAGTAAAACTGTCTCAGCTGCTCACTGTGGTGTGCACACCAGCTGGAGAAACATCTGATTTCCTCACACTGTTCCATGTAACACGGGTGCAGTAAAACAGCACAAGCTAATTCCTGTATAAGTAAAGGTGTGACAGATTTGCAATATAAAGTTAAACAGCAAAGAAATGCTTCAACATCATGTAGTGAAACAGGTTCACAAAATAAAAAAAAAAACATGCAGAAGCTTTTCCCGCCCCCCCCCGCCCCGTTTTTAAGGTCTCCAACTGCATCCTACAGGCTCACTCACTGCCACACATGACTTGCCACACTATCAAGTGACTCCTCTCAGCTTTGGCTACAGAAGGTTCAAGTGGTAGAGCTTCTCCCAGGAGTTCAGATTCTCCTCCTTCATCACCTGGAAAAAATCAGCTTTGGTTGAGGCAGCCAATAATCAGAACAGCATCAACACCACATGCAGCAAGACAAGCAAAACACTAAAAAGACAGTAGTTGCCATATGCTGATATAAAAACATATTAAAGTCTGTGAATGTAAACAGAGTGTGTTGCATAATTATCTCAGAGCCCAGCATTCTGCTGGCCATATTCTTCAGTTCTAGACCAAAAAATAATGGTAGTTTCATAAGTATCCATATTCTACATGTTTCATTACTTGTAACTCTTTAAGGTAGAGAGACCTCCTAAACCTGCAAACTACCAGGCAGACACAGAGATGATTTTGCCACTAGAAAGTGTTCTGGGACAAACACAAACACATAAATACTCAGGAACAAGAGCTGTAATTGAGCACAAGTGAGACAACACAACATTCATGTCTATCATCAACCTTTCCCACTCCTTCCTCCTGTTCCAGTTACTCCAGCTTGTCACAACTCCGCCCACAGTGGCAAAGACAGCCTTGAGCATATTCTCCATTATTGCTCTTCAAAAAGAAGAGCAGTTTTGTAGCTGCACCTGCACTCTGGATGACAGGAACTGACTGGGACCAAAGGTGACACTGAACTGCACATGGACAGCCAGAACCATCAATCCAGGAGAAGGTCACTTTAATCAGAGGAAACAGGAACTGACCTACACCTTCAGGAAGGTGCCAAATCAAATTTTGGCTGGTATTCTGGTTAGGCTCCTTTAAAGGGCTGAGTGATCTAAACACAGAGTAGCCCCAAATTGCTCTTGACCAGTTCGCTGGGCTCATGTGGCATTGGCTGGGCTAAGGCAGCACTGACACTCAGCTCATGGCTTTGCATTGTGCCACAGGGACAGCAAAATGAGCATTTGGAATGTGGCTGTTCCAGCTGCCCTGGAGTGAGTGCAGCACTTGAGCCCTCACTGCAGTGTGGCACAGAACTGCCTCAAGCCCTGCTTCCCACAGAAATCCAACAGGGTCACCCCCAGGAACCTGCTTGTCACTTATTAGTGGGATGACAGGATTTGGGATGGCCTTCCTGGGTTTTCCTTTGTAGTGGTTTTTGTGGGTTGTTTTGCTGTTTGGTTGGTTTTGAAAGACTACAGACAGATTTAGGCAAAAGGTCAAAAGCAGGTCTAAGAGTTGTGACACCTTTTTATACACTTTTTGTCAAGTGACACCTTTTTATGCACTTTTTGTCAAGGCCTCCAGCTGCAGATTCTAAGCACAGAATCACAACAGCTCTCACTTTATTTCCCCAAAGAGTTCAATTTAAAAAAAAAAAGTTTACACAAGAACTCTTCTATGGGCTAGATCATGCAAAAGTGCCATCCAAGAAAAGCAGTGAACAAATAAGATGGGCATGCAGAGATAAGAGATCTACTTTATTCCTTCCCACTCAAAAATGAGTAAATTTTACAGTGAGCATTCTTCACTTTAACACAACTTGTTTTCACAGTCAGTCTGCATATTTAAGTAACTAAGGACATGTTTTCCAGAAGTATGAGACGGAAGATTAACCTGCCAAAGAAAGACTGAAAGGATAAACAGGAAGGTGGCACATGACTCCAAAGCAGAGTTTCAAATAAACCTTCTTACACAGTCATCCCAAAGGTCATGCTTTACTGGGAAGAAGAGGAAAAGCTGAAGGTGTGTGTCAGAATAAAAATACTTCTATCCCTGCAGTGTATAGTATAGACTGTATATACTGACCACACAAATGCACTCATTGTAACTACAGCAGCAGTTATTATGCAGTTAATAACCTTCCAGTATGAAGTATGACTCATTTAAAGCTCAGATTTCTTACCCATTCTGAAGTCAATGTATCCTTCTCCACCACTTATCACCAACATCGATTTTAAGGGACTCTGGTTGAAGGACTCTTGGGCTTGTTTATCAGCTGTTAGCTCTGTTCCACCACTACTCTGAGGGCAAACAACCTGACCTGGGTGAAAAACAGAACACATTTTTATGCCTTATCTTAGAGTAAAACCCTCTGGGCTTGGTCATTGGATTGCCTAAAGCAGTTGAGTGCCTTCTTAACAGGCAAGTGCTCACTTAGCACAGCACCTTTTTCACAGAAGGAAGCAAAGTCCTTGTTTGTGACCAAGCCCGTTTCCTCCCATTAAACAGGGCCGCACTTAGCAATCAGACAAGTCTTGTAATTAAAATACAATACATTGTTTCTGAAAGTATGAATTCATACTCTTGGCTATCTTTGCCTAAACACTGTGTTTAACTAAGTGAATGAAGCAAAAAACAACAACAACAATCAACCAACAAACAAAACCAAACCAAGGAAACCCTTTTGAATACGGTAACAAAACTTCACCTGGTACTGCAACAAAGAATTTCACAGCATCCCGGTGGCCGTGGAAGCAGAGCTGTGCATGTGCCATGGAACAGTAGGGAATGAATGTCCCTGGAGTAACTTTGTCACTGTTCTCATCTCCATACACACGGATCACACTCCCCGGACGGTTTCCAGAGCCTGCTGCTGCTTTATTAGCTGTAAAAGAAGAGGAGTTGTTTTCTACTTCAAAATACAAATTGTTGAAGTGGTTATTTGTTAAGAAACCTTATGGTACCATCTAAAAGCTAAAGCCAACTTAGATAAAAATGAAACAGGAGGGCAGCAATGCCAATTCAAGACAGAGCTGGAAAGAAAAAGATTGCATGCTTCGTTATTTTACGTACATCAGAAAATGGAGCAGGATTCTTATTAGTCTAGCATAAACACCAGGATTCAATATCCTACTTTTGGGGAAAAAGAATTTGTGACAGGACTGTATCTTTCATAGAAAATAAGTACCTCTAATGTGTTTCAGTATGAGCAAATTCCATGTACTTAAACGTGTAATTAAAGACAGTTTCATTCCAACTAATCATAAGGTATCCCCTTGCCAGCAAAAATTCTCTAGAAATAGCCACCTGTGGGCATGAAGGAGCTACCCTATTATCATTCTACATCTAGATTTTACTGAGAAGTTTTAAAATACATTAAACCAGAGAAGTACTCATGCTAGACATACAAGCCATCTCCATTCCAAATACTATCAAAGTAGTGAAAGAAACAGTGATTTGTAACAAGACAGCAAATGATGTGGATTAATGACAAAGTTATAAGATGTGGTGTCACATTGGCTGGAAGAAAAACAAAGTCTGTATGAGAGATCAGCTGCAACACAGGATGATATGCTAAACTGCTGAGCAGATTGGTGGCCATTTAGCAAACATAAAACTGCTGCAATGCAGTAACTGCAAGTGGAAAAACATTTAGGAACATACAAAGGGTAAATCTATAAGGAGTGGGAAACAGCCTCAAAGTGGCTATTAGAAGCCTGAAAATAGGTTTTGGTTCAGGATCTGCACTTACCCCGCAGCCCCAGTAAACGTCCCTGGTGGAGGATTACAGCTAGTGAGAAAGGAGGAAAGGGGAAATGGATAGGTATGACAGTAGAGGAGAAGGATTAATGAGAACCCACCACTCATATTTTGGTTTTTGATAAGGTAGAGCTTAAAACTTTAGCTCCTAAAAAAACCAATAGATATTTAATTACAGAATATTCAATCAAAAGTCACAAAGAACAGCATCTTGTTATAGAAGTTTCAGAACAAACTGGACCACAAAAGCACTCCCACTGTCACGTGTTTATAAAGTTTATTGATTAGCAACGTTTCCCCTTTCTCTCTTTCCTTGGCAGGAGGCTCCAGAATAATATAGAACAACTCATGTTTTCAAGTACCCTTTTGGAATATCATCTGCTGCCCTGCTACTGAGACCCAGGGGACTGAGAGATGTCACTGCTCATACAAGGATGTGACTGCTTTTAAATCCATTAATACTCCTCACCAGGATTCTCAACCCCACTATCAGGCTACCCCCAAAAGGCTGTTCTGACCCACAACCAACCAACAGAACTGAAATGAAACTGAACAGCTTTAATAGGGATTTCTTCATGTTCACTCCTGGTTTAAAACAAACTCCTCTGGAAACATTAAATTAAGCTTGATGCAAATTAAGAGCTATAATTTTTGAAAGCATGATTTAAAGTGTCTCAAAATCCATGACAGGAAGTCTGTCCTTCCTTGGTACATTCATGCAAGGTAAAAAAAAACCACATTTACTGAATGGATGGACAATGCAATGGAACAATATGAGAAACAATGCATGTGTGTGCTGTTCAGCAAAGCAGGTAACACAGGAAGCGTTTTCACTAAACTTCACCTGTCAGACCGCACTATTTTCTAGCAGCAGTACAATTAGGACTATCAACGGTCTGCATTTTATTTTCTGAAACTTCTGTCAACCTGTTATAACATTAGTCTCAGGCACAAGTGTTGAGGCTTCTTTTTGTTGTTTAAATGCAATCAATTTACACAGAGATTCTTCCCAAGCTTTACCTATTTAAGATTTGGTTTGCCCTTGAGCTGTTCTTTTCTCCTAAGATTCAACTGCCCTCCAGTAGTTTCAGCCTATGACAAGAGTCTGGGGTCTGTTATTAAGCAAATACCTGGGTTTACATGATTGGAATTTGACCTGGATGTTAGTGAAGAATGCGTTTACAGCTCCTATAACTCTGAATGTCTCCTTTAAAGCAGTCTGTGCTACTCCTGTTCCAGTCCTTTATACCCACTTTGTGATGAATTCTCAAGAACTAAAGTCAATCAAATTGTATTAGCAACAACACCAACATGCTCAAATCAAAGAAAAATCTACTTCGTGATCATATGGCAATCAAAAATAACATTAATTAGAAAACTAATGATGTCTCTTATAAGCAATAAACATCTATCAATGCTGCTAATGCTCAGAACACCTCTAAGGCTTCGAAGTGTCGCTTTGATTCAAGCCAACTCTGCTCAAACTGCAATACAGGAGATTCTGGAGATGTATTATTTTCTCAGAGGAATTGTAACCACATACACAGATTTAGGTGCTAAACATCACACAGGCCTGATCTGTTACAAACCTGAAAGAGTCAGACCTGGCAGTGAAGCTTTCCATCCATTAGCAAGCATCTAAATGGTGTTTAATACTCTTTTTTTTGTGTCTACAGCATATTGCACAGTGCTATTCATTGATATTTTACTTACTTTCTGTTAATGGAATGGAGATGATGACACCATTTCCTGTTCCTACCCATAAACGATTACAAGACACCATAAGTGCTGTGATTCTCACAAATGAGAATCCCAGTTTACCAGTACCTAAAAACAAAAGATGCTTTTCATCAAAAATTATGAGCAAGAATAATTTTATTTCTACAATAGAGAATCTTAAATCCAACTCCCAAATCACATGGACAAGTAATTCCCTCCCACTTCAGGCAGAAACAAAGTAGAGGAGTACATTTAAGTTGTAAAGATCATCTAGAAGGCTACAACACTGTAATTAAATTGAGAACCTTTACTGCAAGAGTCTTAACATTAGCTATGAGAAAGCAAAAAAGGTATAGCAGCTGCTTAATGCTGCACAGTAAAATCTTTCAGGGCTTACCAGCTTTTAAAACAAACAAAAAAGTGAGTTTACAGATCTAAGATAGTGGTTTGGTTTGTCATCCATTAAAATTAATTTCTCGTCCATTAGCATGATGAGAGGAGAAGAAGGCTGACAAGTCCTGTGCAATGCACAGCAGTGACTTGTGAAGGACTTCCCAGGGCCTAACTGCCTGTATTTGTTCCGTAATGGAGGTAGTCAAACTGCTCTTATACATACATTAATGAAAAAACCAGAAAGCTTATTAGGTTCAATAGCAATAAAAATTTGCAGGGGGGGGGTGTCGGGAGAGGTTGAAAAAAGAGGTAATTTTTCCAGGCAGGTAATGGATTCTTCCCATTTTTAGCTATAAAAAAATGTATCAGTATAGAAAAAGACAAAGATTGCAGCGTCTCTACAACCCAACCATGATTTTCCTCATTAGTTCTGAGTTTTTAAGGACACTTTACACACCAGGTAAAGTCAACAGACTAACAGATGACTCTAACAGATGACCCATCATCCTCATAATATTTAACAGACTGACTTAGGCTTCTACTTCCAGATTCAAGTTTGCACAAACTGATTTTAACTGGTCTTTCCACTCATCCTTGCCCCAAATCTGCAGTGAGAACTGCCTGATCCCTAGCAGGAAAAGGAAGCTACAGACAGCAAGAACACACCAGTTTTTCCTGGGAACTTACCAAGCATTTTGCTTACATACGGCTCAATGTCCACATCCTGCAGGTGCTGGTAGGTGTGGGCGTGGTAGAGACGCAGGGTGGAATCCAGGCGGATGGACACCCACACCCCATCCCCCACCCACGCCAGCTGCCTCACTTGGCTCTCCCTCCTTGGGTGGGCATCAAAGGACTTCTATGAAACATTGGGGTTCAAATAAGAAGGTGAAACAAAGGGAAGAGTAAGAAAGGTTTCTCTGTTACTGTCACACAGTCGGAATTGGCAATTTTAGGTCAAGCACGACCCTCTGATTTGCAAGATCACAGACAGTGTTTAACTCGGTTACAAATACTATGCGATGCTCTAAAATTGCTGATTCCCTTCCCTGCGTGTGATCTCAAAGCTGTAATTTCTTACTTTGTCGTCATTTACACATCTCATCCCAGCCTGCTCCATCCAGCTTCTGTCTCCCTTGAACCTGGAGTCTTTTTGGTCTGAGATCCTGCTGCCACAGCACAAGGTACATGTGCCCAAAAAGTGTCTTTCTTCCTTGTTCCATCATGACTGACTCTCAGAAACAAACCCATCAGTGCAAAATACACACTATCCACCAGCAAAACAACCCATTTCACTTTTATATGAACTTCATTTCAGCTTTCTCATAAATATATATGTATTTATAGTCTTCTTCACAAAAACAGGTTATTATTGGGTGATTGATATTTTCAGAAGAGCTGAGCAGTTACCCTCAAAGGCCTGGCCCATGTCTCAGGCCAATTAGCAGGACCTGAAGCACTAATATTGCTCAAGGCTTGCAGAAACCTCAGCCACTTTCCGCTCTTGAGATAACAGATTAAACACTGCAGATAAAACACAGCTCACACACTTTGCATAAACTATTCTCTAACTGGAGGGAGAGTACATTCCAAATTAACACAAACTGCTGAAGTGTGCAAGACAGATTACAGAGAAGTTTACAGGTGGGTGGAGAACAAAACGAGGCACACACAGAATAAGCTGGGAGCTGGCCTTACAAGCTCTGCACAAGGACACTTTCCAGTTTCTGGCCAGCTAAAAGTGGAGAACTAAACCAAAAACTGGTTTCAATAAATGAGAACTGTCTCATCATGGCTATAAGTCTTCCAAAACAATGAAAATACCTTAAGAAAATGTAATACTATTTCTTAAAACAAATTTGCTTGGTTGCCTGTTTCTGTACTGATTAAAACAGATGTTTCTGGAGTTACTCTGGAGTCTGAGCTGCAGCATTAAAACATAACATTTAATTATTTTAATCACCATTTGAACTTACCTCTATTTTCATGGCTTTTGGTTGAACAACATAAATTTTGTTCCTGTAGCCACACCAGACCTTGTCATGTACCACTGTCATGCACCGGATCGAGTGGTGTGGCCGGCCCAAGTCCAAGAGGTGATAGTTTGTCAAATCCCACTGACCATCTGCAAAAACAGGAGGAAAACAAAAAGCAAAACTTGTAGGATCCTGTGTTTAGTTCAAGGAAAATTTAGAAGTACAAGCAACTATCTTAAATGTCTAAATTTTTTTAAAGCATTGTAATAATCTGGGTCAATACAAGTTTATGGCTAGGTTCCTCATTAAAAAAACAGCAACTAACATCCTAAATGCTACTTTTTTTTTAAAATAAAGTTGTACAATGATTCAGATTAAATACCCAGCAAAACATTTTTAAATCAGCAGGTTAGCCAGTGCTACTCTATGTCTGCTCGACTACGACCAGTACCTGTGAAAACAAACAGCTTCCCACACAGCACCAGGCACCCGCTGCTTGGCTGAACATAGAAGTGTTGGCCAGTGCAGATATTTTTAAAATATGCTGCAAGATCTTAAAAAAGGCACCTGAAATCTACTAAAAGCATACTAAATTTGGTCATTCAACACCAAGTAAAATTCTTCTGTAGACTGAGCTAAGGCCACGGATAATCAATGACATTCACTAGAGAGGCTTAGGGATTGTAAGCCACTACAGTGAGTTTTAAGAAAAACCAACAAAACAAAACCAAACTCCAACCCAGATGCATCTTTTACAGTATTTGCATTAGTGTTGTGCAACCTTTTTAATTCTTTTAAATGCTGAGCACAGAATAGTGTCACACAGGGATTTAAACATCACAAGGGAAAGATGAAATGAATAGGGAGGCTGTGGAAAAACAAGCTAACAGGTAAGTTCCAGTTCTCATAGTAAGACCTTCCCCTCCAGGTCCTATTTCTGGAGGCTGAAGAATGGAGCTGGTTCAGGAGCAGTTCGGGCAGAAATTCTGAAGGGATGCTTACAAAATTCTCACTGAAGGACTTGCCCAGAGACAATTTTTAACACTAACAAACAGAAGGCATGACTATTAAGCATGATAAAAAAGCAAGAGAGATGATGATCAGAGTGGACTTTCAGATGGCTTTTCCTTATTTAGCTCATATCTACCCCATTCTCCATTTCAGAGTAAGAAAACATTCCATGAATGCACCAGAACAGTATAAAAATGGTATTTGAATCTGCAATTGAAATAACAAGAAATATTTCTCATGACAACCCAAAAAAAGACCATTGGGTAATATTACTTGTAAAAATTTTAAATATTATTTGTAAATGGCACATTTCTTTCCTGACTACTGTTAAAAATTCCCTGGTTTCCAGGTGTAACAGAATCCTTACCAACTCCCCGGTGAAAGATCGCGAGTGTCCCATCTGCCAGTGCAACCAAGACTATTCCTTTGACATGTCTGGGGAAAAAGGAGGCACAACACCACACTCTGTTAGACTGCTCTGCTCAGAAGGATGGTTTAAATATTTCAGCATATTTTTTACAGTCACATTAGCCCTAGTGTTTTGATTTCTACAATATAGCTCAAGAGAAGGGATGCAACAAGGGGTCAAAATTCAGTTCAGAGAAATATATCTGGCTACAATGCCTGAAGAAAACAGCAAAGATAGCAACCTATAACTGTTTCGCATAGCTACAGCTCATCATTTGGGCTATATATTTCCAAGAGGTACAAGATTCCTTTTATTTTCCTTACTCCCCAAATGTTTTCCCGCTGTCCCTCAAAGAACATGCAGGCAGTCATGGCAACTGACATTCCCAATATCTGAGAAGGAAATATAAAACTACTTTGGAAAGTACTTTAACAGAATTCATTATGATTTACATTACATTCTTTCAGGACTTACACAATACTGAGAATAGAATCTTTAAGTTTAATGGCATGAACACATTTCCTCCACTGGGCCACTGACGAATGAACATACAGGCTGCAAAGACAAATCAGGAGGGGTTAAAAGCACTACCAGACAAAAACAACCACAAACAAAACCCTTATAAACTGAAATCCACATTCAAAGGGAAAATAAGTTCTCATCTTCCCCTGGAAACTATGTATACACTGAAAGGAAGAACTACATGAGCAGCAGAACGGCTTTTTCAGAGGCCTAAAGCATTACAAACTCCGTTGCAGATCCATCTCCAGTAAAAAGTAATATATATTTTTCTAGCATACTAATATACTGAAAGTTATGGAATTAATAGACCATAACAATTTCTTTAACTACAAAAAGACCCCAGAACTTTTCAGCAGATGAAGTGTTATCTAACAAAAAAGGGCTTGCTAATCACCTACAATACTTCCTTTGAATTCTATAATGCCTAAAAATGCAGCAAAGCATTCAAGGTTTTGGCTCTCTTGAGATCTTCCTACACTTAATCTTGACTTGAGACAGTTATCAGGCCTGTAGGCACAAGAAGCAAGTTTAAAGTAATTATTATAAATAAATGTAACAAGATTAGCACTTCCTTACCATCCATTCTGTGCTCCAAGCCACATTGTTGGTAAAAGGCTACTCATTTTCTGTGCTTCTTCTCTCACTAGATCTTGCTCATTGGGCAGAACTGCAACATCCTTATATAACTCTGACTCAGTACTAGAAAAAAAGAACAGTTAAAATACATTTAATGGAGTGCACAGATTACTCAGGCTATAACCCAGGTGTGTACTTCACTACTGAGAGCTCCTACACTGGCTTTTGAAGTACATGAGGTGCTTAAAAACACAGTAACCACACATGAAAGTGCAATACATATGAAAACCTGAATAACAATTAATTTCTTCAAGTGGACATTTACTTTTACAAGGAAAACTAGTTTCCATTCAAGCCTGTCAGTATTGTTATCTCTGGGGAATGGCAGAAGAGAGTCACAAATCAGTCTTGTACCAAGACTACTTATGTAAACCTCAACACACTTAACAAGAAAAAATAAGTCATTTTGTCTCCATGCTATGTTCCTACAAACATTTTATTTCTCTTTTTAAATACGTTTTAGGAAGTATAAGGACTGAGACTATGTACTTAGGCTGATACACTGGAGATGCCTCTGCTGTATGCTGCACTCCCAAGGGATCTGTAAAGACATGCTCTGTGTAGACTCCAGTTTGTGCAATATCAGCTGTGTCTTCTCCTGTCCCTGCATTGACTTCCGTTGCTTCTGTTGCCTCCTCTGCTGTTGGAATGTTTTCATCTACTGAATTATTTTCAGTTGCAATATCTATGAAATAAACAAATTTGAAAAACTTTTAACAATTATGATAGAATTTGCTATTGTTTAAACCAGCCAGAACTTGATACTTAAAACTGAATAGCTGTTATAGACAGACAATTACAATGTCCACATCAGAATCAAAAAAAGTCACATCAGAAATGCCCAAATTTTAGCAGGCTGCACTGTATAAACAAATGTCAAATGCACTTTAAGTATCAACCCAGTGACTGAAGGCTCAGATTGGCCATTAAATGATTAACTAGGACAGCAGTGAACAAGGCCAATCACCACATATCCATTGACAATCATATCACCATACAGTTCTGCAGGGTATATGACAGAAAACAGTAAGAATGCCTATAAAATAATCAGTTTCACTTAAATCTCTATTAAGACTTGACAAAATCCAAGGCATTTATTTTAGTCACTCTTTGGCAAGATCTGCATTTCAAATATTACATTAAAATCTCTCTCTAGAGCAGGCACAAGAATTCTCTCAAAAATACCTACAAGAAGCAGCTGCCAACTCCCATTTCATGCCACCTCCACCAAGTTTTCAGTTACAATCTACAGATTTACAGAGAGTTTATGTCATCATGGCTTACACGCTGTTAACCTCAGTAGTTGCACCACTCATTTCCAGCTGCACCTCGAGGTGTTTGGCCAGCCCCGACACACCTGCAGTGTTTATCGCATACCTGACTGCTTCTCTGCCACAGGTGAAGCCCCGTTGGTGTCATGGGCACCAGGAACCCCCGTGAGACCCTCAGCAGTGCAGCCCACCACAGTGATGCCTCCCAGCAGGCTGTCAGTCTCAGCAGAGCTGTTGCTGGTCATGCTGCCACACAGAGAGGATTTGTCCACTTGGCTGGAATCTGCTTCCTGGGACCCTTCTTCTCCTGCAGGGTAGTCTGTTTCCCTTGCCCCTGAAAGAGATTAAACTCTGAATCACAGAATATCCTGAGCTGGAAGGGACCCACAAGGATCCAGTCCAATTCCTGGCCCTGCACAGACACCCAACAATCCCACCCTTTGTCTCAGAGCATTGTCCAAACCCTCCTGGAGCTCTGGCAGCCTTGGTGTCATGACCACTACCCTGGGGAGCCTTTTCAGTGCCCCACCACCCTCTGGGGAAGAATATTTTCCTGATATCCAGCTAAAACCTCCCCTGACAACTTCAGGCCATTCCCTTAGGTCCTGTCACTGGCTGTTTTTCATAGGGATAAAACTGAATCACTTCTCTATCTAATAACTAAGCTTCAAACTGAACGAGCTTTCCAGCAACTGAGATTAAACGTGCAGACAACCCCTACCTACAAGGTTATTTTAACATTATCAGCAAACGTGGAAGATGCTGTCACAAAGCTCACAAAACAAAAGCAAGATCAACATATGCTGCACTAAAATGTCATTCACTGTATTTCAATCTGCAGTTTTCCAAATAGCTTATTGCTATTTTAATTATACCTTCCTCTAAAATTAGATTTCATAGCGGTGCATGTATGCAAGGACACCTATCTACATCTTTATGAAGAATTTGGTGCAATAGATCCTTTGTTCTGGAAGAAAAACTGTTTTTCTCATGTTCAACCTTCTTATACTTTCAAGACTTAAATGCAACAAGGATTCCCTCTGCAAGAACCTCCAAGACTTGCTGCTTATCTTCAAGAGGCTGAAGAGGTCAAAAAAGCAACCAACGTATTGTTCTTTTTGTGATGTTCACAATTCCATGAACTATTGACACTATTGCACAGTTTATAGTACATCAAACAAAATAGTTCCCCCTGGCTGCTGACATCTCTCTGACTTTTGGTTAATTTGGGTCAAGAGCCAACTAAAGAGTGGTACAGTAGGGTAGAAACGCAATAGCTTTCTGTACAACTAAACACTTTCTCATTGCTGTGTTGCAGTAACATTTTATCACACTAAGTAACAAATACATGAGTTTTCATTGCATAAGAAAAGCTGAACAAGAAACAGTTATAAAAGCAGGAGCTGAACCAGCCCAAGTGTTTACCTGGCACACTGGCAATACAAAGCACATGAGAATTGCAAACAATGAAACTGTCCAGAATATTTCCTGGTTGATTTGCATCAATAATGATAACTTTTGTAGCAGAATGTGTACTAGTACAGATCCAAACTAGACTGGATAATTCTTCCTGGTGTTTCAGTTCCTTCTGCTGATCCTGAAGGAGAATAAAGGCAGAAATGAACAACAGAAAGGGGGAGAAGAATAGAATTACTACCTCTGATATTTTATGGTCTTACATTTTCACCTACAGAAATATACATAAATATGTGGGAAGTTAGATATCTTCAATGCCATTGTAAAATTACATGTAGCTACTTGTTCTCTATGTACCTGAAGTGTAAAGTTCCCTCATATTTCATTCTTCTATTAAAAATATAGAAAATATTATAATTATACTGCATAATTATACAGTTAGACCAGTATAAAATAAGAACATTACTGACATGCCAACTGCCATACTCAGTATCACCACAGGTTAATGTGATATCCCAAAGCACTTCAAAATTAAGCCTTTCTTTTTATGCCCTTAATATGAATTCCATTCATGGAAGTTAGAACAGAAACAATTCTGTCACAAATGGTTTTTAAAGGAGCAGCACTGGTATAAGCAGTACATCATTTTGATGTAAAATTGATTTGCTCCTGAGATTTGCCAGCACGGGAAGAATCAAAGTATTTTTGTAGTTGGATTCAATAACCCAAATACCCTGAGCTAACAACTGCCCAAGACAAATCTATTTGTTACCAACGAACCTGATTAGAAAATACTTTATTACTCTACAGTTACACAGGAAAGATGCATAACTACACAATTTATTAAATGTGCCTTGCAGTGACCTTACCTTGAGCTCCTGGTCTAGTTTATCCAAGCTACTCTGGGATCCTGTTTGCTGCTTGTTGCCATCTGCATCTACACCAGTCACATCATTGTAGAACACACTGGCACCAACCACAGACCCTCCATCTCGTGTCTTCCCTCCTGACAGGTTCACCCCTACAGCACACCACAGCTTGGGAGAAAAAGAAATGTTTCACTTGAATCTCAAACTAAAAAAAGAGACAGAAGCATTGTTAAATATGCTAAGCGATATCAACATTATTATATATCCACTCCATTTTAAGTTATTAATTGCAATTAAAGTCATGTACATTTTACTGAGACATAAATTCTTCTTCACTACGTTTTAAAAAGAAACAACTTAATTAGAAAAAGAATGTAACTGAGTCCAAAATAAAAATATTCAAGCTACAGTTTGCCCAAATCTCTCTATCATCACTAGAAATATCCTACCTTCATAGAAGTATCCTTCTCATCCAAAGGTCTCAGGTAAACAGGTACAGGCAAGTTCTTCATCTTATTTTCACCTTGTCCACCATTCGCCACCTAGGTAAAAAACAAACAAACAAACAAAATGGAAAAGCTCTCCCTTTAAAAGAGGTTTACAATCTTTGGAATCAGTTGCTCAGACTTTATTAAACACAATTAAGAGTCTTTCATTGTTGTTTCCCTTAGAAAGATTCTTTACTGCAAAGTTCAACCCAAAAAAGCTGGAATCACTCAAACACAAGCTGTGAAATCATACCCTATTCAAATGTGACAAAACATGCAGCTGTTACCATTACATTTGAAAACATCATACCTGTTTGTACTTCTGAGGTAGACTCCAGCCAAAAGCCTGCACTCTGCCATCCTCCTTCTGGACATGAGCTTTCACTTGGCGGTATTGCTCCCTCTTCTGCTCCCGGCGTGAGGCTAAACTGGCTTCAGTTCTGGGCAAGAATCAGGATTGAGGAACCTCTTATTTATGCTCTTTAGAATCTCTTGTGCAATGGGAATTGCTGTTAAACTCAATAATCAAGATCTCTGTGCAAGCACTAGGTTACCAAGGATATCCCTAGTTTTTTTCACCTATCAAAACACCAGG
Organism: Gymnorhina tibicen; assembly: GCA_013399875.1. Taxonomy (NCBI): domain Eukaryota; kingdom Metazoa; phylum Chordata; class Aves; order Passeriformes; family Artamidae; genus Gymnorhina; species Gymnorhina tibicen. The sequence continues at coordinate 54,376 of VXAZ01001045.1, read as the reverse complement.
TTTCCTGTGGGCTATTTTTAAAGGACTGATGAAAAACAGGCAAAACCAGAAAGTCTACTGCCAGCATCCTCAAATGAAATTAACTTGGGTTGTGTACTTCTACTAGGAGCTTTAAAAGTTGTAAATCAAAAGGACATATTGCCAAAACAAAGCACAAGAGAAAAAAAAATAATTACAGATACTTGTTAGCCTGGCTCTTAAGTGAACCTTAAGTACCTGTACAGTTTTTGCCCAGCTACAACATTTGTATATAAAAGTGCACCAAGTGCTGCCTCCTATGCCTAAATGCACTTTTTTGAAAGACAGCGGTATTTACCAAGTAGAATATTTCAGCCAGGTGCTCAGAGTATTCACCCACTGCTGCACATTTCACTCTGCACTATCTTGAGTCCTTATGAATCAACACACACTTCAGGAGAACATTATACTTCACTTAGCGGCATGCTAGTAATCTCAGAGGACTAAAAAGAGTAAACACTTGATTGAGCATATCTAGCAGTATAAAACCAAAATGTCTTACTCTTCACTGAGGAATTCAAAGGCTTTAGATTTGTCACTGGGTAACTGAGATAAGGTGCTGCTTCTTTTCTTGACTGACGGAGTAATGTGTGAGGTTGGAGCATTATATTTAACATTGACAGGAGGTTCTGGTTTCTTTGCTGTATTGCTGGATGAACTAAAGAGCCTGCTAAAACTAGAAGAAGAGAAAAAGACAACAGTCAAGATTTGTCAGATATATCCAAATTTGATCATGCTGGCAAAACACAGCATATGCCAGCCTGCTCAAGACAGTTAAAATAAGACACTGGAGCCCAACATAGTAGCAGCCACCACACATTCAGCAACACTCTCAAAGCACAAATGACTTACTCATGTTAGTAAGAAAAATTCTTAAAGGATTATTATCCCATTTGTTTATCAAATTCAATGGGAACTTCATCTTGAATTAACATCTACAGGGAACCAACAAAATGAGGATGTGAACATCACACCTGGAAGACAGTTCTATGAAGGACATTAGCTCATTCAGAGAGCATTTTAAAAACCCCACTGTTTTCTACGCAAAAAGATAGAACAGTTATCAGCAAATCACAACATCAAAAGGATTATTTGACAAATATCTTGTTGTGAAAAGCACTGGTTTAGATTTAAAGAGCTTGAAGTCAGTTAGGAGAATGCAACAATCACTAAGCTGTACTTCACAGAGGGAAAAGAAGATGAAATAAATGTAATCCACACATGCTATTCAGGTTCCTACTTTTCATCATAAGAATGAATCCAGAAAAAAATGTTCAGAACAAGAATCCTGGTGCATATTCAGCCAGAAAAAAAATTCCAGCACTTTGGCATTTAACTTCACAAAGTGCACAGCCACTCACTACACGCTGCAGCTTACAATACATTTTGTCTTCCAGACCAGTCTTACCGAGTTGGCATGCTGGGCAACAAGAGGAGAAGGGTTAAGACATCTTCATCTGCCAAAAAAAAATTAGCTAACATACACAAATGTGCCAGCTAATTGGTTAGGGTCTTATTTCTGCTAGTGAGTTGTGTTTCTATACTTACAACTGCCAAATGCTTGATCTCTTCTTCTCTTGCATGGCTGGATTTTCTCTTGATGCTCTACAAGAAATGAATTCCAAGTTTACTGAGTAAGCAACAACTAAAAAAGGAAAAGGAATGGAACAGTGTATAAATCTTATTTTTTAAAAAAGGATTACATCTTGAAAATAACAAAGCCTGTTTTTTCACACTGCTACTTCTTTACTGATCAGAGCACAATATTGAAATTCCCACTAGAGGAACTAAAGTTACATAATAAACTTCATCCACATTTCTTTGCATCCCAAACAACTGGCAAGTCCTTTTCAGACAGCAGAGACAAGTCTGCATAATTTTGTAATGAAAACAGCTCAAAGAAAGCAGCAAAAAATTTTAAATTATTCTGCCCCTTATTTAATATTTCAACCTTTGCTTTTTGTTTTAAAGCCTATTAATCCTCAACACATCAGTAAATAATTGACAGAGTGTTCCCGTAGCCATAGATAAGAGATAGGAGAGGATTTCTACAGCAGACAATAGCTACAGAAAAACAAGCCACGGCTGATGGGAAAGCGCATTTTTCCTCCCAAACGCTCACAGGCGTGAGGACAATGGGAACAATTACATGTCACTGCTGTCCATGGCCAGCAGGCAGCACCACAGCCTCTGGTACCTGTGGTCAGGAACAAGGATGAGCTGGGCTGAGATCTGTGGCAGAAGACTTATGTTTTGAAACCATACCTTCCAAACAATGAATATTCAGGATGCAAAAGGGACCAAATCACCATCTTTATTGCTTATATTTAACACACTTTGCACAGCTTTAAACTGTTTTATCCTGAACAACCCAAGTTCTTCCAAAGCAATTATGCTTAATCTGAAGTCTACACTATCCCTATTTTGACATCACAAGATATGTGTACACAGAGTAATTTTTACTGCCCACCAGATTAATGTTATTTACAATTACCAACTTTTGTAACTGTTCCAAAATAAGCATCTCTTGAAAAAATGTGTGTATTTCACATCATATGAAGTAACACATCTTCACTAAGGTCTCACCAAGAACCATTCTGACAGATTATATGCCCATAACTTAAAAACAAAGTTCCTCATAGGCATGAGGAAAACAAGCAGAAGGCAATGAACCTGCTGACCAGATCACTCTGCAGCTAAAAATCACAAGAAGCTCTGTCCAAGATCCTAAAAGAGCCTTTTCACCTTATCATCTCAGTCCATCGGACAGCCTCCTGCAGCTCCATCAGCCTCTCCTTGTACTGGTTCCTCTCCATCAGCACTCGGGCCATTTCCACACGTGTGAAGCGTTTCCGCTGCGCCGTGGGGACATCGCTCTGGGCACACAGGGAAACAAACATGGCAGGGACAAAGGAGCACCACGGGAGCCTGCAGAGCCACCCTCTGCCTCCTGATAACAGCCAGGCTAGGGTACAGTTCCAGATTTCAAATCATTTGGGGCTTTGGAAATCTGAGTTTTACCTTCCTCTCCTCCCATCTTTTGTATACAATATAATGTGAATGAAAACAGCTCTTCAAAGAAGGAGTGTGATAATAGTGGGTAAAGATGAAAGAAAGCAAACTAATCACTGTCAGCTTAAGCTTACTTGTGCTCTTTAGATCTTCTATACAGGGAGGAACTTTACCACTACTTATTAAAGCAGTAAATTTTAGTGACACTCACTAAACACATGGACTTCTAATGTCCCATTGAATTACACACACAAAACCACACACACACATATACACCTACATCATCATCCTCTTTAGCCTTCTGTCTTGCTTCCTCTGCTTCTGCCCGAGCTCTAAATACAAAATAAAAACCAGCTGCATTAAATACCACAGTAGTTTTTTTTTCTTTTTTACAACCACAGAATTAAACTCACTTTCTCAGCTCTTCTTCCAGTTCTTTATTCTTCTCTTCAAGCTTTTGTTTTGCTTGTTTTACAGCCTCTAATTCACCTTGTAGTACATCCTTCTCACAGGTCAATTCATCCACCTTTGCTATTAAATCATTCTTCACTACATTCAGTGCATTTCTACACAAACATTGAAAACACATGGTTACAAGGATGACCATAGTCTCACAGTTCAGCTTCAGCCTGGTTTTACTTTTGAAGACCTACACATTTCTTAAACAGAGATGCTGTAAAAAGATACAGCTGTCTTAGAGGTTAAATCATCTCCCCCCCAAATCTCCTTCATTTAAAGACATTCACATTCTCTCTATTAGAAAAAAGTACTGATAAATCAGTTTGCTTAGAATAAATTCCTCAACAGTGCTCCCGTAGATTTGCCTCTGCAATAACAGCTGTGTTTCTGACAGGGAGTTGATCTCATCAGGACACAGCACTCTATTTCTTGGAGCCTTACAAGGATTGAAACAGATTTTGCTTCTAGGGTCCTTAATTTCTAGAAGAAGACCAACTCAGCCAAATACACCTACAAATTCAAAATACTCACACCCCACTACTCTTAGAACTTAAAGCACATTTGTATAGTTTCAATTCTGTATCAGGATATTGAAGATGTAATGAAATAACAGAAAGTCAGTATTTTTTACATAAACATTCTCACTTACTTTGTCTCCAGCAGCTGAGTGTTTTCCAAAATAAGGTTTTCAACCTCACGCCCCATTCCTTTCCAAAGGAAACAAACACATGAAATTAGCAAATAAAATGGATGTTTTTACAAAACTTATGTTTTGCCATTGTCTAAAGTCAACTGAATTTAAAGTATGACAAACTTGTCAGAAGAACTGTGAGCTATCTGAATTTTCAGGTCCAACCTACCTTCTACAATTAGCTTTCCCCTCCACCTTCTCCCAGTCTGACTTCAATTAAGGCCCAAAGCCATCCCTGGCTAAGCACAGGCCAGTGCTGCTACTCTGTATATTTAGAAGATGTTACAGTACTAAGTCAAAAAAAACCCACAGCATATGCTGCAGAAATATTAGATGACAAAAAGTTAAGTTTAAAATGCTCAACTGTCTTTTTACACCATGTTAGATACCAAAGTGTATCAGTTATAGACACAAGACATGCTGAATAAAGCTCAGATTGTGAAAACCCTGCAGATTTCCCCAGAGCAAATGATACCTTACCAAAGAAATTATGGTCTTTAAAGCCCATGCATTCCATGTAGAGCAAAAACAAGAACAAGAAACATTTCATGTGAGGTGTAGTATGAGCAAAGGAGCAATAAAAGGTTTAGACTTAGGAAGTAAGAGTGAATTAAAACAAAGCCACCACCAAAAATCTGAAGTGGGATGTGATGTGATTAGAAGCAGGATTTATACAGAAGACAGATGAAGAATTTAAGTTTGTCACAACCATTTCCATTGGTTAAACGTCTTACAAAAATCACTAACTTAATAAAAGTCTCTCTTTCTGTGAAATAATTTAGAAGCACAGTCCTTGGAAAAAATGCTAAGCCATTCAGAAGTTTCCAATTAATATGCTATTATGGAAAAAAGTGACCATAACTTTTCATGTAACTACTTCAGTGTTACTTAGATTTCTGTAAATTAATTTCTTGCCCTATTTTTTGCATACCTAATACAATTTTCAGAATTAAAAAAAAATAATTTCAGGAGAGAATCATTATTTTGCATCTGGCACAGCAAAATAATTACCACACAGATAACAGCAGAAATTACGTTAATTCAAGATTAACATAATGAATGAGAAAGACATCTTAATGGTGGAGGCCTTTTAAATACTTTAGGAATACAATCTTCTAAGCAACTTTGGCAGCAGAAGACTTAAAAGATATTTGGATAACAAAGAAAAAAAAGGTATCTATAAATAGACATGCAAGTCAAAGTTCCCTCTTTTGACATTTCCCTCTCTGGGTTTTGGATTAAAAGTCAATGACATTTACTGAAGTAACTTAGATCAGCCATGGTTAGTTTATCAATGTCTGGAGAAATCCCCTATACTACAGCCATCAAGAGATTTTATTCAAGTTGCTACTGTTTTTTAAACATTTTCAGTATTCACAGATAAAAGTACATAGGATCACGTCCAACAGGTTTCAGGATCTTTTATAATGCAAGAACAAAAACTAGAAAGCCAGAGTGCAAAGGCAAAAAAAAAGTTACCAAGCAGGGAAAAAATGCAGAGAATGTATTTTATGAGAGCAGCAGCCAAGAATGCCTAACTGGAGAAGCAACAGATTTCAAAGTTTTTTTGAAAAAAGAAGCATACACACCAGAATATTCCCCTGGGTATGCAGCCCAAGAGAAAACAGATTAGAGAATCCCAATTAACTATATTTACACAACTCCATATTGAAGTTTAATGCTCACTTAGTACAGATCCAAATGCTTGAAACACACAGACTATCCTGGATGCAGGTGTGGCTATTCAGGTTTTGGACTATGGCTGTCCTCAAAGTGAAATGACAATTCTAAAATAAAGTTTTCAGAACAACACATTCTGTATAACAAACACAGGTATAACCCTAGGCTTAGTTTGCACACACTGCAATAGATTTCCAGAAAGATGGTTTCCAGCAATAGATTTACAGAAAATTATAATAAACTCACTGACAAACTTTTAATAAGTTATACTAAAAAGTATATTATTTTTTGCCCTTAGAAAAGAAAGCATTAGAATCAGGACATCCTGACAATAGTTTGATTTCTTTAATCAATTTATCACAGCTAAGGGATGGATGTTGCTCCATGTTAATACTTCTCCAGTATCTGTATTTTTGCATGCAGAATATGTGATTAGTTGTCCCTGTGACAGTGGAGTGACATCCAAGAGTTTTGGATGAAGTATGTTGCAGTAAGGATGTGGAAAGCCTCACTGCTCAGAGTGACAACAAAGAAAAACCCTCTCAGACTGGAGATAGGCCCATTATTCCTAGAGAGTAATACCTGCAGAAATGTCACCTGCTTGATGTAAAGTAAGTTTCTGGAGGAACACTGAACAACCAGAAATCCAGACTGCACACAGTAGTTTTAATAGTCCTAACAATCTGTATTTTTGCTGGGTCAGAGGACAGAAGCAAACAAGCTGCTGATTGTCTGCACACAACCCATTTCTAAAGCACCTGAGAGTGGCATCTGCATTTTATACATTTCATAGTATCAGCTTTCATTATTTCAAAATGAGGCCTGAACAACTATATAGCCAAAAATACTTTGCTATACTGTTTATAGAAAGATTATTCTGCTGATGATCTTTCTGATCTTGGTCAACTCAAACTCAAAACTCATTTTTTTTCAGTCAGCATAGAAGTAACAGAAAGTTGCATAGGGGAAGGAGAAATGTGGGTTTCCCCTCCCCTATCAATTAACAGTTTGATTCTCAAATTACCACCATTTCATTTCCTGCAATTCTCTTGTAAGTTAAAATCCCTGAAGAGGTGATAAAGCCAGGCCACTACAGATCAGTCATGACCTGAATAAAACTACCTAAAACTAGTTCAAGACAAAAATCCTTCCTTGAGATAAAAATCCTTATGTAAGAGAACATACAGGGAGAAATGAAATAGAGAATAGTGTATGAGGTGCCCCAGAAGATTAAGGCTGACATCGTTATACAGAGAGAAAGAACAAACACTTTCTTCTGGTTTTGCATTCCAATGACTACCTTAGGATGCTACTCAAACAATTTTAATGCAAATGAAGCCTAACAATAAATCCAGCAAGAATAATTAAGCACTTCCTAAAAAGGAAAACTGCTGTATACAGCATTTTTAAATAACCTTTCTTACCCAGTAAATCTGCACCTTCATCCACATCTCCAATTAGGCCAGAACCAGCAGATGACAGCTCTTCAAAGAGCGACTCTGTGTTACGGTCAAATGCTTTGTTCTCGATGCCTTTGGTGGGAGTGCTGGGCAGAGAATGAAACAAGACATGAAAAAGCAGGGAGAAAACATTCCCACAATGAAGAAAAGTTTTCTCTGTATTTTTTACCAGTAGTTCATTTGTTCCCCCAAACAAACCCCACAAGCTTTCAGTTGGCTTACAAGTTCTAGATTCTATTTTCAAATACTGCTTTGCCATCAAGATCCCAAACTTAAAGCAGTTGCTGATATTGAGCTGGACAGAATTTCAATAAATTAAAGCATATCAAGTTTTGGCCTATAGAAATTCAGTTGTGTCAGGACTTAGCCCAAATGCCTGAAGAACAGACAACTCAGCTAAACTGGAAGTCATTTAATATAGCAAGAATGCAAGAGAACTGAACAGTAAGGTGTGGGAATTAACAGCAGGTTAGTAAGCCTGCCTGGCTCCGACATTGATCTTAGCACAATTCGTTTGTACCCATGAGAAACTTAGTGTTAACAGAAGCAAGAAACCAAAACAGCAGAGCTGCAGCTGGTGTTTTCCGAATGTTTAGGATGCCTTTGTTACCGGTAGCTAAGAACAGCATTGTAGCTAAATGATAGCCAATTAATCCACTGTAGTGGTTAAGTAGCCAATAGCAATGTAACATGAATGATAAACATAGCAAAGTCTATAAAATCTCTCTGGAGTTTGAATAAAGAATCTTTTGCCTGAAAGTGAGTCCTGGGGTATTTGTGTCGCTTTCCGCCTCAACAGCAACAATAAGAGGTCAAAATATTCCTCTGCTCAGAGAAGGGGCTCCTTTCACACAAAGCTCTTACATCCTTAAGATTCACCATACAAAATTACAGATGGTAATTTTATCCATCTCATCACAAGAATGAAACAAAGACAGGAAAAAGGAAAATTCCTGGACACAGCATCTTTAAATAACCTTCTAAATTTGTCTTCTTCCTCAAATCACAACACACAACTTACCTGGAACCCTTATATCCACTGAGATCTTTATCCATATCCAACTCTGGAGTTGACTCAATGATTGCCTGAACTTCGGATTTTTCTTCATTTTCATTTCCCCCTGGGGCAAAGCAAGTGGTACATGTCCATAAACAAAATCATCATGACATATTAACTATATGTAGCAGTTCTTAATCAATCACCAACTTAGGATACTTCTGTTCAAAGACTTATCAAGGTAATTAAATGAAAAGACCCACAGATTTTGATACTCTAGTGCACACACTGGAATTTCTAGGTCTCTCCTGAATTTAACACAAGTCATCCAACAGCAGTTATTTTCTACTGTTTCTGCAACTGCAGCCAAGATGTCCAACACTTCATGACTCTTTGTGCCTTTTCTACTGTCAAAGAAATGTCATAAATAATTCTGATTCTGAAGAAAAAAGGACTAAAGTCACCAATAACAACAGACTTATCTCTGAATATTCTGTACTCCTTAAAATATTGAGTAAAAAACCCCATTCTTATTTGTGGCACAAGAAAAAAATAATAAGTGATCAAATATGATTTCCATAATAACCCTACATTAAGAAGTTAAAGCAGCTCACCAGTGCACACATTTCTTGTCTCTTGAGCTACCTGTACTTCAATATTCTTGCTTAAATCCAGCTTCTCATTTGACATCTCTGTGTCCTTTGCAAGCCCTTCAACATTATCCTTTTGAGGGGTTTCAGCAGGCAGCACAGGAGCATCTGAAGCAGCTGTGGATGCTGGAGTAGTACATTTGGACCCTGCTTGGCTAACATCAGAGAGCTCATCCTAGAATTGCACAATTACCAGTAAAAAATGAACACAAAGTGTTATTAGAAGAGTTGGCCATATAAACTAAGGAACAGACACCAAAATCACTGTATTTTACTGAAAATTATGTAAATGCAAAGAAAGAGGAATAAAAAGAATATTTTAAGCCAGTACAATCATCTTTAGCCTATGGCTGTTTCACTCTTGTTAAGGCAGTTATAGCTACATAAAAATGCCTTTATTTTTAATAGTAATGTTTGATCTCAGCTGATAATTTTAGTCACAACTTCAGGGTGCTTTTCTGTGAAGTCTTCCAGACAACAAGCAGCATTCTCATTCTAAGAGTCCTTCTAGCTGCACAATGATCTGCTTAATCTTCCCAAACCTGTTATAAAATTAATGGTTCAGAATGTACATGGTACCTTAAAAAGCAGGCATTGAAGCACTGATGCAAACATGGACTTAACTGATATCCAAGTGTAGTAATTCATAGAATCATAATCACAGAATGGTTTGGGTTGGGAGGAACCTTAAAGATCATTTTGTTCCAACCCCCTGCTGTGGGCAGACACTTTCCACTAGACCAGGTTGCTCGAAGCCCCGTCCAACCTGGCCTTGAACATTTCCAGGCATATTTGCAAAAACTTCATGTTTTATGTGCTTTCCAGTGTGAACTGTGAGTACTGGCTGACACTGGGAATGAGACATGGAACTACAGTCACTACTTGTCCAGTTAGATTTCAGATCAACCATGGAACGTCAGTAAACAGCTCCACCTCAGAAGCTGATTCCTGGCAACAATTTACAGTGACACTGTGTCAAGACCCATAAGTATGGTATTAATTATGGAATTAATCCAGCTGCTGGACTCCAGATTGGGACCATTACTCAGACAGAGCTGCATTAGGTACTGGGTGGGAGGGCAGAGTGGACTGTGTGTGGCACAACCAGAGGCCATTACCTGAATACACCAACAGCCCTTTTATGGCCCTTCTCTCATCTTCTTCATTCACATTTTACCCCTCATTCATGCCCAGACCCTCATCAGATGTCTGATCTATGACTTAACCAGCATATGACAGTGAACAACAGCTCACTGCAGAGAGGAAAACAAGTCTGCCTGTTTAAGCCAATAGTTTCTAGCACACACCATTAGAGGAATCTTGGGGAAAATAAAGATGAAACTTGAGGCTGCTGTGTGCAAAATGAAGGCAGGATGGTAACTTTTAATCAAAAAGTTCTTGTAGGGCTTGTTTGGGAATCACAGGCAAAAGCAAAGCTCCTGGACAAGTCTGTGACATTTAAAGAGAACGTGACTGTTACCTCAGGAAACCTAAAACTTCTCAAGAATGAAACAGGTTTAGATTTTGCAAAGCACAAATTCACTGTATTGCCAGCATGTCTTTTTGAGGAGGAATTGAAACTGAATTTTAAGGTTATTTAAGAAAAAACACAGAAGACACCTGCATGTAGATACATACTCTCTCATTTGTAATTAGCATAAGATTAGCGTGAATCGTAACTTATAGATGTCTCCTTTTGAAACTTACTAAAGTAAGATTTTTATTTCTGTGGGGACAGGGAGCAAAACACACATTTATGTATATCAACATAAATGCAAAGCTTGCATCCTATAGGAACATCCCCACACTGAATTTGCAAGCCCTAGAAACAAAAATTCAGCACTAATTGCCTATCAATTACTGACAGTTCTCATTGTTGTATAGTAAATTGCAGAATAGCCAAATATTAATATTTGATTTTCTGTCAAAAGCATTCAGAAATACAGACACCTCTAAAGGAATACAAGGAAAGAAAAAAACACTCTGCAATTTACCCAATTGCCTTTTAAATGGGTGAAGTTGAGGCACTGGCTAATGGTTCATACTTGAGCGAGCAGATACAGAAGGGAGGAAGTGGTGCCCCTTACCAAGGGCATCCAGAGCTCACACAAACGAGGAATAAAACCTCAGCAGAGCTGTTGGCTCTGTTCAAACATTTCTACATCTTTGTATTCCAAGAGCATCCACTAACTGATGCAGCACAAACTGATCACTGACTTTCACACACAAAGCTCCAGGAAAATAGCTTGATAGCACAACAAAAAACGGTGAATAGAATGATCCTTTCTCTAAGGGAATTTCAAATCACCCCATCTATGTTATATTTATGACTTTTTTATCTACGGTATATTTTTAGTTTCCTCTTAGAAACTACACAGATTAAAAACTATTATGAATGTTTGTTCTAGAACTAAACTAAATAAAAAGCAATTTCATAAGTGACACTCAATTAATTGGAATATCGCAAAGCCCAAACATTTGAAAGTCAGTGCTGTGTTGACTTAGCAAAATTGACTTCTTTGGTCATGTTGCCAAAAGAATTTCCTGAAAAAAAAGAAAAAACAGTTCAAAAATTCAATCATTAAATCTGAAGGAGTAACTCATCTGCTGCAATGCTGTGCAGAAATGAGTAGAAAAGAATGACTGGTACATAATTGTGTGTCATCTTAAAATAATATCCAGCAATGTCACTACTGCACAAGCTACAGAATACCTAGATTTTTTCATCTCTGTCACGTCCTCTTTGTGACACTTTTGGAGGAAACACTGACCATTAATGAAATGTTCAGGCGTGAATGGAAAACAGATGCTGGAAAGCAGCAGAATCTTGTTTGTGCCTTGTACTGGATGTTAAAAGAATTTAGAAGAAAAGTATTAGAGAAAAAAGTTTCAAATGCTGGTTTTGACTTCAGTATATCATGTTATTCAAGAGGTTCACTTCAGAAGTACTTTACATTCACAGCTACAAAGTAAAGATGTTGCTTTGGACTCAAGGAAGTTATTCTGAATAAATAGATTTGAGTAACTACAGTTCGTGCTATTTTGTGAATTCTCATCTTAGCATTGCATTATTTTTAGAAAAATTATACCAAGAAGCCTATTGTGACAATATGGATTAGCCAATTTTCTGAGGGGAAAGAATGGAATCAGAAGTTTCCTTTTCCACCTCATCTCCACCTACTCTTCATCATAACTTGTATTTATTGTACATAAGTTACATTTCAGTCAGCTTTCCTAAAATCTGCCAATTTACTGATGTTAATTAGCATAATACAAAGGGAATTGGATGAATTCAAGATCCAACCTCCTGACTAGCACCATTTTTAAGTGACAAATTTTTAGAAGCAAACTCACATTGTCACTTTGATATACCTATAATTAACCACTACTTACTCTTCCCATTATCTCCTTATGACCTCCAGGATAAATAAATGGATTCCTATTAACTCCAAATAGTTTTTGTAGTTCTGATCAGTTAATACTCCCCTACTAGGCAGGTATTAAGTTTGCTTAAGAGGAAACTCTTCTCAGCTGTTTGCCTTTCCAGAAATAACAGCACATCCATAGTCTTCAAAAAAACCTCATCAAGAAATATGTATTGGGAGGATTTACACATTTTGGAGTTCTTCACCTTGCAGACCCTCCTACTGCTGTGCTGCGAGTGCACCCTAGACTGCCAGACTCATCACACTCCAACACCACTTCCCCATTCCTCCACTCCTGCAGATTGTTCTATTCCACCCTCTCACTGTTGGAACACGGAACAACTGTAGGAATTATAGCCAAGCTACAAGTAAGGGAAATCATGATCACAGGCTATTTTAGGGAAGTTAGGTCATTCTCAGCTCTGTGGTCTACCTGCACAATACACCTGGTAGTAAGCAGAGGCTGCATGAAGAGCACTGTCCATGTAGTAAACAAAGCTTTCGTTCTAAAGCATTAATGAAGCTAATTAGACTGTTTCCACTACGTAGTTACATATCTAGCGTGGAAAACAAGTTGGAACATCTGGAAAGGGTCCTGAGTCAGAAAGAAAAGACCCACTGCTGAGAATAAGAGGAGAACTAACCTGTATTATCACTCATTTGGAGAATGTCCCCAAAACTTTCTTGCAGTAAGAAAGTTCCCTCAAAGCTCACTGGAGTAAGCAATGCACTTGGCTTATACAGAGATGTTTTAGGGGTTTCCCTCGTCTCTTTCAGTTTGGTTTGGTTTTTTTTTTTTTTTTCATCCTCCCAAGGTTTTACTATCTATTATGGGAGTTTCTCCTGCTGCACAAGGCAGCCAAGGCTGTGCTCACCTTGAGGCTGGTGTGGGACCGTGGCTGGCTCAGCTCGTGGAATTTCCAGTGCTCCGCTGCAGGCGTTTCCGCCGCCTCCCTCTGAGCCTCGGGTGTGAGGAGAGCATCTCCTGCAGGTAACGGGAAGATGCCCAGGGATATTGGACGCTCCTTCCTGTTGGAAAGACAGGCAGGGTTCATCAGCCATCTCAGATGTCACACAGTTTATCTTCCTGCAGGCCTCTGAAATCAGCAGGGAAGTAGTGAAATTCCAGGTTCAAACATCCAGACACTGCTCCATTAAACACGCAGTGCGGCAACCCAGACTGTACCACAGCACCCAATAATTCCTCATTTCACATGATTGCCAATGGTCAATTCCATGGCTTTAAATAGCAGTTATTGATTTACACTGCAGCAAATCTGTAGCAAACGAAAGTTTTACAGAAATGAAAACCCAACAGAAGTATAAGACAAAAGTGTTTCCTTATTTCAGATTGAGTTATAGTTTTCAGCAGCCACTATTAAAAATACCATTTTGCACCTTTTTCTCCAAGATATAACCACATAACTTCTACAACAGCAAACAGCTAAATCATCAACTGAAGCATTTGCAAAACTGTAAACAGTAAGCCTCAAGCAACTCTTCTCAAATCATTGGGTATTTTATTCCGAAAGACCACAGAAATTACATGGATTTGTGTAAGAGGAAAGAACCGGGTCAAGGAATTACCAGTGTTACAACTGGCTCAGCCAAAAATTGTGTAGTTTTACCCAAGATCAGTTCAACACTCTACTTCACCCTAAAGCTGCCCAAAAGCTTGTGCCAGCAAAGCAAATTACTTCATCCCAACTTTTCACTTCTTCACTCTTTTCACCTCCCTATGGCAAACAGCATTTGGAAATTCCAAAGATTTATGTATTAACTCGCAAAAGAAACAAAAAATTCCCAGGTCAGTAGTGTGCTCAGTGAACAAAAGGAGTCATTCTTCCTGCTAGCAAGAGACAAAACCATTGTGTACAATGCCATTCATAGGATGCTGTAGCCAGCCCTGAAAAGGAAAAATATCAGCCAGGCCTAGAACTGAGATAAGCAAAGTGTTTGTTCAGGCAGAACAATGTACTGCAGAAAAAGTGACTGTAATCAACTAGCACAGCTCTAAGTATAACGGAGGCAGAAGATAAAAGTGTGCACAAATGATGGCATAGTTTTCACATTTTAGCATTATAAAAAGTCACAACCACATGTGCTTTCTTTCACAAGGTCCTTCACAAATTAAACATAACCTAGGCAGAATTAGTATCTGCATATAAAATATATGCAAAAATACAGCAGGGAGTGCTGAAAAGCAAAAGCTAAGCATTTTTGGACATGCTTTTGATTTCATTTATTCACTTTGAAGAAAAGTTAGTGAAGAAGGGATTTTATTTACCAATTAATCAGTAAACTCCCTTTGGTAAATTTTACATTGTCAAAACCACAATGTTCAAACGGCAAAAAATTCTAATTGGCATGAACCTTTCCAGCCCAGGTGTACAAAGCTGCTCCTTGTCACAAAAAACTTTGCACCTAATTCTCACATTGGAGCTATCTTGGCCTTTCAGACATATTATTCCAAATTAAGTCATTAATTGTGAAGTAGTTTAGCACAACAAAGCAGGCAGCAAAGTGAGTAAAGCAAAATCAGTCTGAGTTACAAAATTCAAAACATCAGATAATGTTCCAGCATCTGCAACTGCTGGAATGAGAAACCCCATAGTAGATGCCAAGGATTCCCACTATTGTAACAGGTCCTGCTTTGCTTTACATTTCCCACAACTCTCAGGCATGTGGGGAACAAAAGACACACCACAGAAGCTGAGATTATGTCAAAAGAAGAGCTGAGACCATTTCATTGGATAAGAAGTGCAGGAACAAAAAGGAGGAAGAAAAGCTGCCCTTCAGTGGCTGATAGAGCTGCACTGTGAGGGGCCTGGCCTTAGGCAGAGGCTCCAGCACATTTCCTTATTGCAAGACATGCCACAAAACTGATCTGCTTTGCAGTCCTCAAAAAAGAGAATATTAAATGGATACCAAAACAGTTCACACCTGGCATCGCTTTTTTTTCCAGATTAGTTTGAAAGAAATTTTATAATAAACATATTTTGATGTGTTAGAACAGAGGTCAGGTGCATTGCAAGGCTGTACAGTAAATGAAGTTTGCAAAAGGGGCTAATTTTGGAAATGAAGGTTATTATGTGAGTATCTGCATTAAAATAAATGATCCTATTAGACTGAAGAAATTTCAATTTATTTCACTGCTTGTTGAGCAGAAAGCAAAGAACCTCTTCTGCTTCTCCAGTGCCCAAAAAATATCTGAAAATGCTACAGTGAGCAGAATATGCTCACTAAACTAATATTCTGAAGTGATGCACTGAAGCATTTACAGGAACCTTTAGGATAAGCAACCAGATGCTCAGTTCTAAAATCTGACTAGTGTTAAAAAATAGAAACAACTCCTCTACAATTAGATTCCTTCATCCTATATTTTTATCTCTTTTTAAAAATGAATAAAGACTAAGGAAGTGAATTCTAATTCCTGTAATTCCTAAAGCAAATTACCAGTGGCAGGAAAAAGCATAGCTTCCCCAAACCCTTCAAATCCACTAAATACTCCAGGGGAGCAAAAGCACATTACCAAAAAAAAAAAAAAAAAATCTGTTTCTTAAACCATCTGACCGTTTAAACCCAAAAAATATCTTATAAGTTAATGAATACAAAGTTCTGTTTTGGTTTGGTTTTAGAGTTGGGAAATATTTGTTCCGGGTTTGGGTTCCCCCCCTTTTAAACAAATATAGCCTTACTAACTAGATCAATCTATAGAGTTTCACTTGAAATTTATTTTATTTCTTCATATTTAAATATTCATTCAAGTTTTTTATCAGCTACTAGTACAAACTGGTATTTCTTTCACTTACTGATTGCCTTTAAACCTTTGGAACAACCCTTCTGTGCTCAGAGACCCAAGTTAAAAGCATACTATCATACAAAGTCTACGTGTACCAAGTATCAACAAGGAAAAAGTCACAGAGCTGTTCCAGAGAACACTAATTTCCAGCATTTTTTCCATTTAAGGTAAAATTTACAACCACAGGTAAAATACGTCAAGTTTTCAGGCCAGAAAGATGCATTTTAAAACTTTTCCAGGTGTTTTCCATCTGTAATTATAGCATTAAAACATGTCAAGACTACTTTTGGCCACAATATTCAAATACATCTCTCTCTGCTACTGTTCCAGGCACATAGGACAAACAGAACATAACCTGAGGCGGGGACAGACAGCTGGCAATTTGTCATACAAGTACAGAAACAGAGGAGAGGGTAACATTTGGCTGAACAATAGTGAATAGGCTTTAAGAACTCTAATGCTTAAATAATGAAAGATTTTTTCCCCACCAACCAATAATCAGATTTTTTGAAAATAATGTGATCAACTAATTACTGTGGTTTTAACATCAATTAACTTATCTTACATAAGCCTTTTGATTAAAACAGGTTCAGTTTAATAGTACAAAGCCTTGGACTGCATACATTTATGCTATACAAGATCAGCCAAGTACCTGACAATACACTGAACGTGAGCTTTATCCCTGACATTAACATTGCAGCTTTCGCAGCAGCTTACAATAAACTGATGTTAAGAACTTTGCACAGAAAAAAGAAACAAACTGACCTTAAATAAAAGGCAATGAAGAAAATAGATTGTATCACTGTACATAGACACATTTACAACAAAACCTGACATTTACATGTAATTTACATCTCTAATTTGTCCCTGTTTGAAAAAGCAGAACAGAAAGCAGGGGAGCATCGAGAGCACATGAAGCCAGGGTTCAGTGGGTCAGAGTACCTGAGGATCCTCGGGAGGTTCTGCGTCAGAGCCGGCACCCCAGTGGAAATGGAAAAGTGCACGAGCAGCAGAACAGAGAGCGACACCAGGATGGCCGAGTTAATGACCACCGCCCCGCCAACGAAGCCAAACACAAACAGCAGCATGCAGCCCGGATTCATGGCGCTGCGCTGGCATGGTGGAACGCCGGCTCCGAGAAGGCTACGCAGGGGCCGAGGGGGGATCTTTGTAGGCAAAGTCTGTCATTCAGCCGCCGCCACAAAAACAATGCCATCAGCAGCAGCGGCGTTCCACTCTTCTGCAGCAGCTCCAGAGCAATGACATCACCGCCCTCCTCCCCCTCACCGCTCCTCGAAGCACCGATGCAGCAGCGCAGAGGCACAGCCAGTCCGGGAGTGCTTCTCCCTCCTTCCACGCAAGGTTCATAGGCTCCAAAGCTCCCAAATCTGCATAATCTATTCCCAGCGAGCCCTGAGGACGAGCGGGTACCACGCACGCACCTCCATTGCCCTGCACACAAAGCTGCAGCCAGACCGCGGCCATGCCGGGACAGGCACTGACATTTTCCCTGCCTGCCCCAACGCAAACACTCCAAAAACGTGAAATTGTTTAAAGCTAATTAATATACAAAGTATCTCTCAAAGCTTAGCAGCACAACAGCAAAAGCCTCTTTCTATGGATTTCTACGCTGTTCTCTTACCGCATTCCAATCATACAAAAAATCTTTCCGATTCAGCCAAACCGTTGTTGTAGGATTAAAGAACAAAGTCTTGCAAACACAAATGAATGGATTTTTTCTCTCATTTCAGGGTGAGAGAGCAATAAATAGCTTACCTAATTCTACTGTGTGTTGTGGATTCTAGCTGATCACCCCCTGTTAGCTGATGAAGTTTGGTTCTTTCCAAGTGCTCCATATAATTGTGAATCATCTGTTTAAAAGGACAGAAACAGCAAGAAATATTTAGTAACATTTACTTGTACTACAACTGCATAGTTCTTGACCAATATGTTCTCCCCCTGTAATGCTAAATAGTAAAAGTATTTAGAGACATTAAAGAAATAAAGAAAGAAGCAAAATTATACAGTGTAAAACCACGAACCAGAAGAGAACTCCATAATAAATTAAAAATATTGGAGAACTTCCTTGTGCATTCATGCACAGGAAACATCCTAAGGGTAAAGAAAGTGCATGCAATATTTCAAACATGAGTTTGGAAAAGAAGTACCATATTCAAATACACTTTAGAGTCTGAGATCTCTGTGTCCAGCAGATATTAGCAGTTTTTACATGATACATAGTAGGCACTATAGGCCTAATTGCAAAGTACTGTGAAGGTCAGACAATATGCACCTCAAATACTAAACACTCTGAATCCACACACTAATAATCAGATTATTTCTGTAGGTAGAAATATTAAGTACCCATTTCTTCACCTTTTTTCTTCTAAAATACAAATAACCTTAAGCTTTCTGTATTTTCTAGAAGGGAAGCTTGGTTTTAAATTAACTAGGCTGACATCTCATTAAAAGGACAGTAGCCGTGGATTTTCAGCACTCAAAACGGGCTCTGCTTGCTCTCTTTCTCAGAAGAGACAAGCACAGGCCAACAAGGTGACTCCTGCAGTCATGACTTATTTAATGAGCCCCAACTCCCACAGCCAAAGGATGCTGCTCTCAGCATGTAACTGATCCAGGACATGCATGGGGAGAAGGACCAGGTATCACTGCATCACTCCAAGGACTTCATCTGGACACACATCTCTGAATTTAAAACTGGGAAAGCCTGAGGAGAAGCCTACATGCAATTTGGTATTTTTAGCACTTTCAACACTCACGTTCCCAGATGAATAAGGCTCTAGGAACAATAAAGGAAGAAAGAAATCACAGGTGTACTGCAGAGGAATTTAATGTACCTTTTTTTTCCCTGAGACATATTCAGGTCACATCTTAACAGCTTCCTCTAGAAATAAAAACCCTATTCTTTAAAACTGCAGTTTTTTCTGCTATTCTACAAAGGGTATACAAACACTTCAGAATAGCGATATTACCAGGCATTTGTACAACCGGTGTTATATAACCTTTTGTTTTGGAGGCAGCTGCACACAGGAGGACTGAAATCAGCAGGACCTAGAAACCTATATCTACATGTTACTCTCAAGTCAGGTTTTATGTATCCAAGTTTGACCTTCAGATGCCACCAACCTCAGTGCCAGCTTCTCCTCAAATGCTGCTTGCCAGCATTAGCTACATAGGAATATATATTCTTAGTTTCCTATTTCTTTGTCAAACAAACTGGCTTAAGATATCCTGACTGACAGATATTCTACAAATCAGTAACTTATATTAAGTGCTGGTTACATACAGATGTTGGTTTTCCCAGCATTCACCTGAACTAATAAAAATAATTCAGACCAGAAAGAAAATCATGCTATTTTTAGAGAAACATTATATAATATACTTGAACTGCTGTCAAAAGCTTACAACATTTATCCTCCAACAAAATGCAGCGTTTCACCAGACCATCCCATTTGTTTTCTGATTTTTAATGCTCGCTCACACACAGAGGCAAACAAAAGGATTGAAAGCTCCACCTTCAACCATCCACATTTGGTTTTTTCCATTTTAACCAAGCAGCCAAAACTAGGTGTTCCAATTGTTCCTTTGCATAGCTTTACACAGACTTATTATAACGTGTCTTTTGTCAAATGCAAATTACTTTAGAAATCCTGGGGGGAGGGGGGAGCAGAGAAAGCCCCAAGAATGCATACCTTTGAAATGCACATTAGACCGTTCTGTATCCCGTTCATGTATTCCCTCATCACAGGAGGAAGATATTGCTGACCTGACTGCAAACACTCCCATTTGCAGCACACCAATTGGTTTCTCAAAGTAAAATTTTAAACAGAATAATTGTTGTGTTTTCAGCCAGTGAACAGAAGATGAGTGACTAGTACCTCTCCAGGGAACTACTAACACATGGGAAAAAAGAATACGGCCAGTAAAATCCATACAATTTTCATGTTTTGCAAAGGACATGGTTTTAACCTACTCTCTTCCCTCCTCTCAGTCTGTTCTTTTTACTGAAATATCTCATCACATTTATTACCCACAGAGGCTGGAGGGTAGGTCAATTTAAAGAACTGTTCAGTTTATATTGTTCTGCAGCTGAAAATTATGTTAATAATAAAATAAGCAAATCTGTAGATCACATCCTTCAGCACAATGCATGAAAGCTATAGGAACCCAAAAATAAAATGAAAAACAAAATGTGCAGTGCTGCATGGCAGCTTCTCCATAGATCCAGGCTATATGTGCCTGTGGTGTCCAAAAAATCAGAACAGTGGTACCACTATGTAAAGCCCACTCTCTGCTTTGACCCAGGGTCCCAAGGATAAAAGTTGACAATACTGGAATAGTGTCCACAAGGAAAAGAGTTCCTCACCCTCCCTCCCTCCCCATGTGATGGGGAGCTCCACAGCTGGTGCTGTAGTCATAAGAAATGGGGTGTGAATTCCCAACTTTCATAAACTTAATTTGAAGGTTAAAGTAATAAATTAAATACTGCAGCTTCTTGAGAAGGAAGCCCACTCTAACTGCTTATCTGCAATAAAACCTTGAAGACTCGCTCCAAAGCCACTGGGATTTGAACCAGATGACATCCAAAAACCTTTTCAATCTAAATGACCCCCCCAAGCCTTGGCATATCCATGAAGTGCCATTCTGATCCAAAAATGTGTAATGAATTAATGCACTAGAATTCTGAGTGCTCAAAATCTGATTAGAAGTTCTGCTGTTCTAAGATTATTCAGCTGTCAAAATAAAAAGGTTTTAATACTACTGACAATTTAAAAATAGACTTAAACGGACTGAATTGCTCTCCACTCAGTACAAATTTTTACTGAAGTTATGCTAGAGGACAGATGACAAATAATTGACTATGTCTACTCCCTTTCTCTTCAATACAAGCTGCAGTCAATATTTAATCATCCATAACCTTTCACTACTGACAGCTTGTTTTGCTGCCCATGAAGTCCTCAAGTATTTTGAATACAACCAGTTGTTCCAAGAAACACACATCACAAACGCAGAGCACTTCAGCATTGTTGTAATTAAACACATTGCTCACTTACCATTAGCTGAGGGGATTAAAGATAAACTCAGAACTTGGAAGAATTACCTTAGTTAACAGCATTTCACAGTTCAGGTGTTAATGATTTTAGAGCACATGTACAAACCGACTACAACAAGCTTTTAAACACATTACAGTGTGAACATGAAATCCATTCCCTTTGAATGCAATGTCTTTCCATCTCAAAAAAATACTCAGATTGGTTTCCTCATATGGCATGTGACAAGTTTTACAACTGCAGAAGTGTTACAAGGTTTTTCTACATCTTAAACTTCAGCACTCAGTAACAGACAATGAACATCCTAGCACTCATTTCAATTTCTACCCTTACAAATACAACCACTCCCAGTGTACGCAAGCCTGGCACTTTCCTTGTCACAAACAAATGTGGATATGCCATGCTGGGGATATTGTTACCTGCACCTTTGCCTTAACAAGGTTGAGAGCATCTCCTTTATACTTTCCTTGCTCTTTCACTCCTCCTTCCTTTTAGTGTCATTGCTTTAGCTCCCCCCAGACAGGTTTTAGTAATTCTTTGGCTGTCAGACCAGGCTCAGTGCTACAGCCCTCGCTGCTTATCCTGCAGATCCAATCAGGCTGGGCACAAGCAGCTCCTCCCTTTGGGAATGTGCACCCAACTGTGTGTATATAGATATTTCTCTGTCCCACATAATCTAGATTTATTGAGGTAACAGATATTTCTAGAATCTCCTTGATTTAGTATCAAAGTCCTGAACATACTTCCAATGTACCTTTTTTCCTTTCAGGATTTGTGGTGAGTTTCTCACCTAAGGAAAAGCACAATTTCCACTGGAGAGCTTGATGCATCTCTATCCACACACAAGATGGTGTTGCTGGCAGATACAGTAATATGTAAAGATGTTAAATCCAGGTTTTAGAGATCAAGCTCAGCATAAGGCTTTAGAAAAGTATTTGCTTGAACAGATATCCAAAGTCTAATCTCACAGACAATGTGCCAGCTGCCCATGCTTAGCTATAATTGTAAACAGACACCTCCACTAGCCTTCTCATCCTGTCCCCTGCCCAGGGACTTGCTGGGGATATGGTTATCCTAATGAACCTGACAAAGTCCATTCCCAATGCCAGAGCCAGGCTCACTGTTCTGTCACGTTGTATCAGTGCAGAACACTGAGAAACTTCCATGGCCCAATTATGCTTCATTAAACCAAGCCCATATTCTGTGCGTCAAGGAAAGATATCGAACCACCTCAGCTTGGTGTTTCCCAAAGGAGAAAAATAATAACTTCCTTAAATAGAGAAAAAAGAGGTTTATTTCAGAAACCTGTGCAGAGAGACCACAGGTATTAGTCAATTCTCCAGCAGATGCTCAAGTATTGCTTTGCCTCAGTTTCCCAACTGAGTAATAAACATAAAAGCCTTAGCCAAGCCTTTAAAAAGCCAGTGCCATAGTTACGAAGTTATGCCCTTTAACTCTGCAGAAAAAAGAAAGAAAGATCCTTTATCTCCTACTCAAGAGGCAAAACCACCCTGAATGGTTTGCTCTGAAAGAGGCACCAGCAGCAGTGCATCATCTCAGCAGCAAAGGCAAAAAAGCCCCCACAGGTACATATAGCAGACAGGCCTGCTTTTATCCAGGCACTAAAACAAACCAGATTCTATTAAACAGAACAGTATTTGAGATACAAGAGGCAACTGACATAATTCCTTTCTAAGTCTAGAGAGCAAAGATCTGAAGATTTTTGTGTTAGACCACTGTCAACCATTCTGCTTTCCAGCACACTGCCCTCAGCTATATGATTGCTTCCTGCATCTGGTCCTTTATGGTCGGAGAAGATGGAATCAAGACTTTACATACTTAGGTTCCAGAAGTTCCACCTCAGGAACTCCAGCAGACTGCTTTGTCACTCATCTCATCCAAGTGTTAGAGCAGAGTATGATCAGCACAAGATCAAAATCCACTGCAAGCACAGGAAAGACAAGGAACCAGAGCACAGATGTCAGAACATGTTCAGGCTGTTCCATCCATTCTGTTCTGACTGAACATTTTATCCTCTTCACTACCTGCTACACCTTACCTTCCAATCTGCCATCTCAACTGCTCAGGTTCTCACACCCTAATCCATTTAAAATCAAGCCAGTTAGCCCAAGTACAGTCTTAGTGGGAAGGAGGCTTAATGGGATATATCCTGCACTCATACCAGCCAGCCTACCAGGGCAGCAAGACAGAGGCTGATTTAACAGAAGGGTGATGGAGGGTAAAGCCTGTCCCCAGAGTTTTCCCCAGCCAGGGCAGCCCTGCTGTCTCTGCAGCTGCAGATACCTCATTGCAGGGCAGGCTGGTGCTGGAGCTGCAATTCAGGGCCCTGCCTCTGGCAGGCTGAGCTCTAAGGAGAACTCCCAGCTCTCAACACAACACACACACACTGTGGAGAGGGATTGATTCAGCTCTCTGCTTCACAACCCTGGTGGAACTCCCCGAGGTGACTCAGTTTCAGTAGGTCTTTGTCCACTGGGACTGAAAACAGGTGACATTCCCTATGTAGCTATGGGCAGTGAACTCCAGCAAAGGCAGCCACAGACAGGTAGGGAGAGCTGAAAGGTGGGTATCATGAAGGCCATGGATACAGAACCTCAGTCAGGTCAGGAGTTGGAAGAGAAAGACATCCAACTCTGAAATACTCATCTGTGAAATAAAGAACAAGGGGGAGTGGGAGGTGGAAGGAAACAAATACTGAAGACAGAAGAGAGAAAAATTGCTAGAAATTAAGATTGCATAAAATGCAGTCACACTGCATCTTTAACACGACATCTGTCAAAGTAAGCACTGCCAACATCATAGAGCTAAATTTAAAAAAATAAAAATCTTTCTAATGCTCTGTTCATTATTTGGTCAATTGAAAGAAAAATAATTGCCACTTCAGTAAGTACCAAGTGGATCACTTGTAAAGACAACAGTGAAGCAGACTCGGAAGGAAAGAAGTATCCCTTCCCAGTAAAACATGGAAGAAAAAAGTTTCAGAAACAAGTATTTGATAGAAATATTTGATCCAATAAACCTGATAAACCTAAATGCTGAAAGGAAGTTGGATATCTGCCAAAATACCTTGCATTAAAAGAAAAATTACTTCACAGACCTAAAGTGTTAGAATTAGTTGGGAGAAAGGGAAGCAAGAAATCACAAAGGGAATGAGGAGACGGGCATTATTATCAGCCACTCCTTTCCAGTTCCCAGGGATTTCAGTCCCTGAGTCTCAAACATGCACCAGATACAGCATTAAGATGCTAAGATGCTCTGTCCTTAAAGGACGTGCATCTTTGCAAGATTCACAATAGTCCGGAAAAAAAAGAAAGAAGGAAGCAATCATATTGAAAGGGAGGAGTACAGAAAACAGGAGATCTGATTTTAGGAGAGCAGAGGTATGGATATACCATGGTGCACTACAAATTATTTCTTTATGAAGAAAGGACAGTCACCCCAGTAATAGTAAAGCCCAAGGAAGCACCTCTCCCTACACCAAAGAAAGTGAATTACAGATGTAAAAACATTTAATAAATTGGAATCAAACCAGCAGAGGCTGTTGTCCACTTTGGAGCAAAACCTATGTAAAAAGAAAAAAAGCATTTCACTGAATTAATGGTGCCCAATACATTTCGTTTAATCTTGAACTCTGTGAAACAGGATTTAATAAAAACCTGCCAGTTCTATTGTGACAGAACCCACAGGTTCTAATTACAATAACCAGAACTCTGCAAGCACCAAATACACTGAAGTACTTCCAGTTCAAAAGGATGCCAAACCTCAGTGGGCAACATTAAGATTTGTCATGTCTCATTTTTCTTAGATTTCCAGTTTTCAACAGATGTGCCTTTCTAAAGCAACTATCTAGTAACAAATGTGATTTTAAAAATGCTATGATTTCAGTAAATATATGAATATTTTTATGAGCTTCAGAAGTCTTGTCACACAGTACTTGAGCACTACAGACTGGTTGTGGTTCCAAGTCACTTTTCAGTATAAAGCCTAAGATTGCTGAAAGTATTTAGGATAACCAAATCTGACATCTGTATCTGCTTCTCCTTTCCCCACAGGGGTCTTTTGGACTGGGAGCAGTCAGTATGGCATTGCCCTCTTTGATAGCAAGGATCTAAAAACAGCTCTCTGACCTTCCAAAGGCAAAGCAAGGAGAGTAAGGAGAAGAACTGTGCTCAGTAGTGGGACTCCAGATTAATCAGAATAATTCATAGCACCTAGTGACTTCCTCACTAAAATATGTATATGACTTAGGCAGTAAAACATCCCTGCATGGGAAAGACAACCTGGTACTGAAAACTGAAGCACTGCAAGTCCTGTTTTTATGCTTTGGACCCAACTTAAACAGCATGGCTCTTACTTATTTAAATTAACAAATTCAAACTTGTTCCTTCTTCATCAGCAAATCCCATTTTCAATAGCTATCAATAAAGTATGGCAGGGGACCCTTTTAACCACAAATCCCAGCAGGCCAGGTTTTGAAAGTATTTGTTCCTTCAATGGTACAAATAAAACAAACACAGAAAATTGATGGAAAGAGTATGAAAATGTAATTTCATTTCTATTTCTTTGAAGCTTATTAGTGTGCTTTGAAGAATTGCCTTTGAAATATGGAAGAACAAATTACTTTTTAAAACTTCTCAATATCTGACAAAGCTATAAAAATGACAAATGTGTAATCAAACATTGAGAAATAGACACTTAGATGTGAAGGAGGAAAACTACACCACCAAATGAAGCCTGGTTGCAACTCAGTGTACAAACCAAAACATTCAGTAATTCTCCCAGTTGCTCACAACACAAGGTTTTCCACAGATCCACATTTTTAGATACCCCAAAATCATCTTGGTGTAACAACCTACCTCTGTATGTCTTGAATGAAGTGCATTGTATTCCTTCTTGAGTTCTGCCTCGCGCTCCTCAAGTCTGCTAACTGGAAGAAGAAAAAAATAGAAGAATTAAAACTAAATTCAGAGTTCTAGTGAGAGCGACTTGTCTGGGACTAAGCAAGCACATTAGAGTATTCCTAGTAGTGAATAACACAAAGCAGGATAAAAAGTATGTCAGTGTTTGTGTTTTTTAAGCTCTTATCACTGAGCTTCCCAAGTCCATCAACAGCAGCACAATCTTGCAATTTGTATTCCCCTAAAGAGCCCAAGTCCTATTTTCCCCTGCTGATTGCTAGGTCAGTGAGAGGGGATTTTTCTGTTCAAGGCCAGCTTACTGCTCACCCCAATCCAGATTGTTTCACATGGAAACCGCAAGAAGAAGCAGAGGCCACGTCACTCAATACCAGATGAAGCCACGGGCTCCAGCTAAGGTCCTGCATCAGTTCCCTAAAACACATCCACACAGTTTCCAGAGGTGTTTAACCAGGACAAACATAGGCAAGGTATTTGTTAAAACAGGTTCAAGCCCTACGTGGTACAGAAATTAAGGTTTCCGCTGGCATTCACTCACACTTCACTGAGCATTAAGGCAATAGATTTCAAGAAAGAAAACATCTGAATACTTCTATAGGTATTCCAAGAAATTAAAAATACATCTAGCAGATTTAGGAGAACTTTAGACAGTAAGTTCTTATTAGAAGGAGATGAAACAAACTGAGCAGCTCAGCTCATCTGTGCTGTGCTTCAGGTTGGATGAAACTGAGCTGAAACAAACTGTAATATCCCAATGCAATTAATTTGCAGAAAAACTAACAGAATTCAGAACCTTCGACACACAACTTATCCTTTCATTCAAACACAAAACATTTTTGCTGCTTAGATGTGAATTCCATCTTTTTATTCAGGTATTTTTGAACACAGTATTTATGTGACATAAGCATGCGTATCAAATTGTGTAACTGAGCTTATTTTACTTGCCATGTTTAAATACCCCTGGGAAAATTCCATTATAGTTCCACGTTTCCAGAGAGTCATTGCCAGACACACATTACCTGAAGACAAATGCCAACATCTTCTCTGCCATTTGCATATTTTCATGTTGCCAACTGGGTCTTCTGAAAATTAGGTCTCAATATACCATTTCTTTTTGATCCATATATCTGTATTTTGGCACAGTATTTTATCACAAGTATGTTTCAATGGAAAAAAGTCTTTGCCTGAGTCAAATGCTGGAACCAAAATACGTAACTGTGTACTCACTCAAATCTGTGTAAATATTCTGAACTCCTAATCTAATATTTCTCTTACACGAATATTAAGCTCCTTCACACAACCTTTTGCAGTCCACCTATAAATACCTGACCAAAATATTACATCAAATATTATTTATACCATTGCCAGATCGAATGCTTCCATTTCTGCCCTCATATAGAAAAGAACAAAAGCTCTTTGGATCAAATAGCAGCAAGTAAGGCACAAGTATCTGTAACACAACATACAGAAAAATGTATTTTACAGCACAATGCATGCATCTAAAAAATACATATTTATGTGATGCAGAACACTACTGAATGGAAGAGTTAAGTTTATTGTTTTGAGGCACAAGTTGGTTTAAGTCTCCTTGTACACCTGAAGTGGAGTTTTATGGAAGCCTTTGGTAAGAGACTACAGAAACAAGAGTCAGAACTTACAGTTAACAAAGCTATGGTACAACAGACCATATTTTATCCATTATCTTTACCTGACTGACATCCTAGTCATAGTTATGAGATGTTAAACAGCTGCCCATCAGAGATACTCAGCAGCTCCCACGTAACCACACTGTGCCCAGGCTGTGTACCACAGCTCCCAGAGGATCTGGGACCCTTCCACTGTGCTAAACCTGCTTTGGGAAAACAGGAAATCAGGAAGTGCAAACTGCACGACTGATGGGCCTCGTGTTTGCTGAAACCAGCTCCCTCTCCTACAGTGTCCAAGGAGCCTCCTCACTGCTTCGCGCTGGGTGGTGAAGTCATGGCTCAATTTGGCCTCGCCAGGAGCTCCCACACAAACCAGGGTGATGGACCCAACATTATTCAGTGAGCTCGAGTCTAGACAGTGCAGCCAACTCCCAGGATGAATTCTGCAAGTGGATTCTGGGAAAGTACTCAACAGTGCATTTAATGAAGATTAACACCACGTCAGGTGTTACCAACACCCTTCTTTGCAGCTGCCCATAACCAGCCTCCAGGAAATCCACAAAAGCATTTCCCACTGTTATGGATACAACACACGCTTGCACAGGGGTTGAGGTTCCATAAAGGAGCACACCACTTTCTCCATCTGTGAAGAAAGAAATGCTTTAAAATGTTTTAAAATTTTAATGGCTAAGTTATAATAAATAGTTCCTTGAATCAAGTCATTGAAGACAAATGTACGTAGCTAGTGATGCTGCATAGTCAAGGGGCATATCTCCATTAGATCTGACCACTGTTTTCATTAGGTACAAAGGTTAAAACAATTAAGGGCCCAGAATATTATATAACTGACATTAAGCACTTTCTTCTGGAAGTCATTTCCAGCTGTGCAACACATTACACTCCCAGAGCTGGAAGTTTCAGCCAGAAGAAGATGTACACTAAGTTACATACCCTCAACAGACACCACAATAACCATCCTCAGAACAGGTTTTTCCAATACCAGCAGGATGAGACACAGTACCGGAAATCTATTCTACCCAAAATATGCCTCCCCATCAACATAAGATCTTGCCAGAACAACCAACAGAATACACTTTCTTTTCCCAATTAAACACTGTGCAAGAGATCAGATATTCCCTGAGGATCAGAGATCACTACTGACTTGAACACAGAGTCAGAAGAATTTTGAGGAAGACCACTGTATTCTTGCCCCAAAAACATGGAGAAACTTAAGTCACTATTAAAGGAACATTCCCATCAGCAGTAACAGGAAACTAAATAGGAGGGAAAAAATGCCTTTCACTGGCACCCAGAAGCACATTTTAAACTGAATTGTCGCCAGTTCCATTTTAATACACCAACATACAAAGGAGTAGAAGTCTGGCCCTGATAAAACCCCCAAGAGGAATGGAGCTGTGTGCTGGCACTGCACACACAAGTGCCAACCAGACATAGTTCCTATCAGCTTGACTTAAGTAACAATACAAAAAGTTCCTCTGATATTTCAGACCTTTTTCCACTAAGATGTCAAATTCTTACAGGTGGATGATAAAATCAGTTTGATGATATATATCCTAAAAGCAAACATATCCATTGTCTCTGTTGCAATGTGTCTTTACAAAGCCTTGTTACATCAAGGAAGATCTTACATTGCAAGATTACACTGTTTAAGATAACACATGTGCAAAATATAACATGCAACAAAAAAGTTGCACTACTCACTCTTAGAAGCTTATGTGGAAAAAAATATAAAGGTCTTCAAGCATCAAGTAAGTATGATAAATGCAAATAAAAATAATAAATATAAAATGCAAATATTCTAGTGCTTTTAGGCAGATGAGAAAGCATGCCCCTGGAACATCACCATAAACTCAAACCCAAGGCCTCCTTGCAAACTTCTCCAGCACTGTCAATGTTGTAACACTTTTAATGACCTGAGGTACCAATCTTGATCAAAGTTCTCTCAAAGAAAACCAATTAAGCCTAAGAATGGGAGATTAAATATAATAGTAAACTAGAGAAACTGGAGTTTCTGTCTTCTGACAGCATTATGAGGAATTAGGCAGCCAAGCTGCCCACCCTGCCTGTTTGAAAGTCAAAGCTTACCTCCCAAGTCTGATGGCTTTTACCAAGTTTGGAACACCCTTCATCTGTATGTTGTCCTCTGCCTCAAACTCCTGATAAGCCTGAGGGGGAGAAAGAGAAACAGACCTGCTAGAATGGCAAATCCAATCAGTGTGATGCCTTCAAGAGGAATTAAAAGTTCCTCCTACACAAGCCAGGACAGAGATCCAGCTCATTAACGAGCCTTTCTTGGCACCAGGACTGTCTGAAGACTATCCTTGGACAGCTTTCATCCAGCTCCATTCTTTAATGCAGGTCCCCACACCAAAGTTAAGATGTAGATCCAGAAGGACCTTATGACTTCCTAAGTAGCTGCCAAAGAGCACACACATCACTCATGGACTGAAAAGGGCACTGAGCTATCAAACAAGTGTTTAACCTGGAAGTGGTAAGACCTGCAAATCAAACCAGCACAGAAAATTGACTTGTAAAACAAGTGAAAAATTCAACCCCTTGGGAAGACCAACATCTTCAAGTCACTCTTACACTGTGAACTACAGGTCTAGATCTCAGTTTAATAAGTAGGGCACTTGAAATTATGAAGATAATTTAGCTATCAAGAACGCTCTGTTGATAGGAAATATAAACACGTGCAGCAGCAATGGTCTTATCCCTGATGTTTCTGGACTATTCAAGTTTGCACTATGTCTCAGGCACACAAAATCCCTGCAATTTGTTACCAAAACCCCGACGCAAAAATCTAAAAAAAAACCTCTTTAAACATTCTGCTACAACATTTAATATAAAGACAACCACATGCCAGGACATCCTTCACAAAGGCTGAAACTCAAACAATCAAGAATATATACAAGAAACTTCTACACAAAATCAAGTCAAAAATCCAACTTCTTGCCCAGTCTCTGCACAAAGAAGTATTTCACTGAGAAAACTTTTGATTGACTGCATTGCAAACAGCGGGATGCTCCATTTATACACTTGGCTACTGAAGCAAGTCCCTGTCTGAGAAAATCCACATGAAGTCAGTGTGGACACAGAAGCTTTAACAGACCGGATTTGTTTTAAAAGCCAGTGAAAACTCAGGAATGTAAGATTCTAAGAGACATTTAAGGTAATTTTCTTAATTACTGCAATATTTTGGGCAACAGTATCATTGTAACAACCAAACTCCAGCACATAAACCACAATGCTCCCTTAACTTAAAAACACACATGAGCAGTTAACTATACACCAGTGGATTTTAAGCTACTCTCACCACTTTTGCTCAGGTATATTAATAGCCAAGCTTAAAGCAGGCCAATCACTGCTCTCATTTCCTGCTCCATTTTATTTTAGCCTTGAGTCCTGTAGCTCGGCGTGGTGCAGGCTCTGGAGCCAGCTGTACCCCCTGCTCCATCTAGTGGGCTGCTGGCTCCTAAAACCACACAGACAGCAGGTGCTTGAGAACAGCATCAGGCAGCCAGGAAAGGCACTGGGAAACACACGGTCAGGAGGAAAGCCTCCCTTTCCAGCACACCCTGATACTCACACTTCCCCTTACAGAAGGATTTTTGAGGTGTAGTGACTGATACCTGAGGCACAGTGTAGCGAAGGGCAGGGGGAATCTGCCTGCTAAACAAACCTGTGATGATGGTGGACATCGTCAGAGATGAGGAACGTCCACACTTGAGAACACACTGGCAAACAGTTCAGTTCCACATCTGCTAATCAAGAAACACAAGAACTCAAGCCATTCTGTTCCTCCTTTGCTGGAAATCAGATTAGTTCTGCTGTTGTCAGTCCGTGAAAATGAAGTAGGAACAATCCAAACCCTCACTGAACAAACCAGAACTTTTCAACTTCTTCCAGGATCTATTGAAAAGCTTTCTTGTATTCCTTGAGATAAACACCAGTTGAGCCATCCCTAGAAAAATCATTTGCTGAAGAGGTGTTTCATACCAGTTTAGTTATTCACATCACCATCTGTGCAGATAGACAAATCAAATCTCAAAACAATTTTCTGGGAAGTTTCTGTTTTTGTTGAACTTTGCAGCTGAAAGTTCACATCAGAGTCTCCCTGTTAACTACAGATCCACATGAACTGCATGATATCCCATGTGCAGGGGTATCTCAGATATTGGATGCCTACGGATTATCCATAAGAGGCTGTCTGCCTGGGTGTACATTACAGCAATGCTGGTGTCCTGAGAGCTCAGAGGAAAATCAAATATCAAATAACATCTGCAGAACATTCACAATAAAACCTGGTCCTGCATTTTCTCTTGAAGCCAGTGGAAGCAATAGTTCTGTTTAGCTTCTGAGGGTAACAAATGCTTTTAGGTCAGCTGCCAAAGTGTTTGTCTCATATCCCAAATAAAACCTTCAGCAAGCAATAGCTGCACAGTGTCACCTGACATGGGAAATACCATCATCCCAACAGTTGTGTCACAACATTTACAGCTCCAGTACCCAAGAGTTGTTTCTTGGGATTATACCTGTTTGGGGGTTGTTTGTTTGTTTTGTTGGGTTTCTTTTACAAATGTAGTTTTCCCAAAATATAATCTATCTTGAGCACAAAACTCAGGTTTGATAAACTGAGGTACGTAGATATATCTGTTGTCTTGTCAAATGCAGTTTGTTATCTTGGTTGTACTTTAGCACTAGGCAGATCCAGAAAAGGAACCAAATCTTTCAACTCCCACAGCCTACCACCTCCATCAGAAGCACTTCAGTCATGCAGACACTGTGTTTTTCAGATTCTCTAATAAATAAGTTACTCCCAGAATGATTCCTCCAGAAAGCTTATGCCAAAGCTGTTCCATTCTTGTAATAAGTCAAAATACACTACAGTCATCTTTTACTCCCAAAAATTTAATTAACTTATAGCCTGTAATACATAAAGAAAACTGACATTCCCAGAAAGAGAGGCAAGGAAGGAAACTAAAATAAGCCTCTGCAGCGCCCCCCCAAACTCAGTGGAACATCACATGAGCTCTGAGAAGATCTTATCCCTTCCTGTAACTGGAGACTGAGCACTATCCCAGCAGTATCATGTGCCTTCACAGAGCACTGCTGGACAAACGAGCTGTGTATTGCTATTACAAGTTTTTAACAGCCCTCTATTTTCCAGATCCAAGGTTGACATTTCCAACATTTTAATGCTGCAAACAAATTAAAAGTAGAACTAGGGGGTGTCACAACAGCAAAGGCTTGAAATAATATGGAAGTCAGGTATTTTCAAGCTCTTGTAAGAAATGTTTAAGATCATATCAAAGACTGGCATTGGCCTCAGATACACACCACTGCAGAACAGAAGAACGTTATTTACTGAACACCTGGCATTGTCATGTTCACAGGTGCCCTCTGATGCTGAGAAGAAGGAAAAAATTACATGAATTCTAGATAAGTCATAAACCCAAAAATAGACATTTACCGACACTCAGTAAAAGTTTACTATAGACCCACAGCAAGAACTTCTAAAAACTCTGCCTGTATCAACATCATTCCTAAACAAGTCCCCAGGACCTTTGTGCTATTTAACTTGCTTGAGCTTCCACACGGCACAGACCCCAAGAGCACAGGCACTGCCTTTCCTCCTCTCTGTCCAGGTACTGCTGAGAGCCAGAGCACATGAGGGACAGGGGCAACCCAGGGAAAGTTACAGCCAAGAGCAGCAGTGCAAAATGAGATGAAAAGCTGGATCACAAGCCAAGGAGCTTCATCAGCTGCACATTCCTGCGCTCAAATAGAAGCCACAAATCCTTACACCTCTGCTCTCCTTTAAGTAGTTGTAAAGTTTAACGAATTACCCCAGGATGCCACATATTGCACCATTTTTCGGCAGCAAACTTGACTTAGGCAACCACCACAGTCCATCAACTACCAGGACTGCATGCTAAACATCATGCAGGAGTGGTAACTCCAGTCAGCGCATCTGCTCCCACCACTCGGGATTTCATCATCTGCTAGGCTCACAGTCCTCCCAGCAGTGTCATGCTGTCATCTCCCCCTCTTTCCACTTCCTCCTCAAAAGGAACAGAGCACTTCAAGGTAGTTCACTCATCTGGCAGCAACTGTTTCCATTTCTGATGCAGGGAAAAGAAGTCAGTGAACCACAGGAACTTAGCAACTCGTTGACACAAAATAACCTCCTGATTTCACTTCTGTAATTTCAAACGGCAGCTTCATTCCAACCCAACTGGTTGAATACATGGCTATGGATGCAATCCCACAGGGTCAATTTAAGTGCAAAGAAATACTTCTTTTTTCTTTTGATTTAGTGTGACAATCACTTAGACTGCACAAACAAGCACTTATAATTGAGGACACAACAACCATAACTTCTTGAGCAATTTTAACTGGCACACAGGTTTAAGCACATACAATCAAA
Organism: Gymnorhina tibicen; assembly: GCA_013399875.1. Lineage (NCBI taxonomy): Eukaryota > Metazoa > Chordata > Aves > Passeriformes > Artamidae > Gymnorhina > Gymnorhina tibicen. Next base: position 20,079 of record VXAZ01001045.1, on the reverse strand, counting down.
CTGAACTCAACCATGTAATTTAAGAGCTGCCCCAGTTGACAAGTCTTCACTAAATGCTCAGCACTGACAGTGTTCAAGAGAATGAGTCAAAACTTTTTAATGGACAAAAGTTCTCACAGGCTTTGCTGATTTGAGGAAAAACACAGAGTACAGGCAGCCTACAAGAAGCAAAAAGTCTTGCAGTTAAAGTACAACACGGAACCATGTTTTACCTGTTTTTCATTCTAATCTATTAATCATGTCACGAATTGATGTTGTGATCTCAGACTCTGCACTCCAAAGCCAGATTTTATTTGCTTACTTGCTCTGTGCCAGGCATTTGCAACTCCCATTACCAGTGATAACACTGCCACTGTTTTCAATGTCGACGTGGTAACACAGTTGGCAATACCAGAGCCTAATTTAGATGCACAGGCAGTACTATAGGAAGTAGAAGAGAAAAAGAAATATAGCTAAAAGACTTGGAGCTGAATTAAAGTGACACATTGGTTATTGGGATCGTACAACTTGCCAGTTGCCTGGTCTATAAAACAAAACAAGGTAATGCAGTAAGGTTAAGCTGCTTCAAGAATATAGACACTTGTATGGTTTTCATACCTTAGAAATGGAGAGCACTAAAAAAACCAGTTCACTTGCATAATAGTCATTAGATGTTCAGCAAATGTGCTTATGTCCCCTTTGATCTTGCTCTGCATCAGCAGCATGTCAAATCTTCCCAGCAGCCTTTCATGTTGTCCCAGACAGCTTATCAACCCCAAGCACAAGCAAACTCGGTGTTCAACCCAGCCCAATTGTTTCTCCAAAGATACAATTTTGCCATCACAGAAGGTTTTTCTCCCATAAAAATTTTTTTTTCTTCAATAAATAGATTTTGGAAATGTCTAAAAGTCATTGTTCTATCACCAGAGCTTTTTGTAGTTATTATAACTGTTTTTAGCAACATTACTTCTTACAAAAAAAAGTAGTTCTAGCAACCCTCAGTGCTTCTACTGGAACAACTGAATTTCTTGGGCAAATACTTTCATTATTATCACACATACACATACATATACACACAATATATAATTAAGACTTTAAAATCATACATATATTTGAAGGCTTCAAAGCAAAAAGAGAACTTCCCACCAACAGACTCTCAGAGGAATATAAAATGGTGTTATCAATATATGGTAAATGTAACTTCTATTAGCGAAACTCCAGGTATGCTGCCACATACATGACCAGAAATCCAACTGGTTTTTCTTTTTTGTGCAACCACTTTGTCCTTGGCATTAACAGAATAAAGCCATGGCCTATAGGATACAATGCAATCTTGATCCATAATCTTGTTGTCAGAGAGCAGGGTCTCCCAGGAACAAGCTGTTTGGGCTGTGGGTTTAGAGCCCAGGATTTCTGGAAACAGTGTCTTTGTTACCACAACAGACCACTTAGCTCCTGCTACAATGTGTTCTTTTCCCTTCTTGTGCCACTCTTAAACACAAACACAACCCCATTCCCAAGAATCCCAGCAATTCTGGTACAAGTCGCTACTATCTGCTTTACAATAATCCATTTTAGCCTGACTTCATCTACAAAGAGACAATCCTAGGAAATAATCACCCTGGTCTTCGCTAGGAAAGATTTCTTGAATGTTCCTTCATCCCTGCCTGTACAGAATCTGAGAATATTTGAACAGTGGATATGAAAGCAGGTGCTGCCTCTAAGATTTGCCAACACCATTCTAAACTGTCCAAATTTAAGTAAAATTCTGCCCTAGATGCTACCTACGTTCATCTTAACACTCTCAGATTAATACTCCTACCCTGCTATAGACTCAGTCATGCCACTGAAAATTAAACTTTACACGAACACAGAGCTTTAGCTGGAAAAGAGCTATAACATGCTGTGTTAGGGGCAGGAAATGTGGCTGAGCAGAAATAAAGGAAGAAAGAATAGTGAAAAGGGGCTATCTTGACAACTGGCACTGCTTTTAGAAACTGATCTTATCTCAGCTTTGTCACAGTCTCACTTTACAGGGCCCAGCAATAAAAGCTATATATTAACTGATGAACACACCAGTCTCACATCAACAGAAGGTGGCTTAGAAGCTCGAGGTAGAAAAGCAGAAAAACTGATGATGGAGTTTCATTCAATGACTGTATGGCTGGATAAGAAGCAGCCCAGCAGAATGTCTATACTAAAATATATGTAACTTCAACTGTTTCAAGACAACTGATCACTCTCATCTTTTTCCAAAGCTTCCATAAGTTTTTTTTTTAAATTACACAGAACATCTCTAAAAAGGGAAGTGTTCTTCCTAAACTTTTTCTATAAAAACTAAATGCCTCATAGAAATAAATAATTCAGCAAAAAAATATATAAAAATTAATGAGAATCACCATCAGTGCTCTTCTCATCCCAGTTGTGCTTCTAAACCCGAAGATTACCTTTATTTTAGCACAGACAACTGTTTAATAGGAACAAACCAGCTTATTTTATCATCACTAACAAGGAAGTAATCTAAGCATCTCCTGAAAGAGTTGCTAAATATGAAAATAGCACAGTCTAAAAGGCAGACAATACAAGCAAGATACCAGAAGAATCAGATTACAAGTCACAAACTCATATGTGATCTGTTTGCCTTAATTCTAAAGAAAACAGACTTGCACAAGAGTTAAACCCAGTTAAACCAAGTACAGGAATCAGAGGGCACAGATATTTAGCATATGTATTATCTCTTTACAGAACAAAACTTTAAACGCACTAATATCACTCACAGGGAGTGCACCATGTTTTACTTACTTTGATCAGCATAGTTTTTTGCTTTTAGCTCAAGTTGTCGAGTTTGTGACTCTAATGCTTCCACTCTGGTCTGTAAGTCCTTTTTCTCTTGTTCTTGAGAATCTTCAAATTCAATGAATTTCTAAACAACAACAAAATAGTTAAGTTAGACTAAACAACTAATTACAGGTTTTACAGCAGGTAGGAAGCAACACAGCAGCCCTTCACAGCCAGGAAGGTGCGAGGTGGTTTCCGAAACACCTGAATAGATCCACAAATAGATTTAAACACAAAGAACTATTTCAGTCCAAGTCCATCAGTCAAGCACCCAGCCTAGGTTATACTGTGCAATAACATCAACTAAGTGCCAGCTACTCCAGAGAACCTGCTTTGGATTAACATAAATACTAATTATTTCATTATTGTCTAACTTAATGTGCAACAACTGCCATCAGTGCATGTGAACACAGGGAGTCTTGGTATCCTTAGTATGACTGATCATCAGTGAAGTTATTTTCACCCATAAGTCACAAAGGTACAGACACTGCAACAGGGACACACCAGCAGTGGTGCCAACCAAAATTATATGATATCTTTTCCATTCCCACCCAATTCTGCTATAAATTCTCATAGTTTTCATCAAATCCTTAATAACCACCTACTCTCTGTCAACTGCACAGAAAGCTCTGTGATCACCATCACCTTCTTTTACCTTGGTTTACCAACTTTGTGACTCCCCATGTTATGGGGTTCACTAATGAATGTATCGGTGTTTACATTCTCTAACATAAAAATTACCAACACACCATTACAGGAGCTTTAAAAGCACATTTTTTTGCTATTTATCTTACCAAAAAAGTTAAGAAATTCAGCGTGTATTGCTAGCACAAAGAATTCTTCTAATAGCCAGAGATATTTTAGGTCATGCAGTATTCTGTGTTCTGCATTGCAAGAAGACAAGGCCACCGACACAAGTTATGCAGAAGGCTCATAGAACAGGGAGAAAAAGCAGACCAGAAACCTCTGCAGGAAAAAACCCCAAACACCCAAGACAGTTAAAGAGGCAAAGGCAGCTGAGGTCCATACAGAAGAAAAGAGACAGTGAAGGCAGCAACTTGAAAACAGCAATCTGATTGGAGTTTCTTTTTTCCTATTTACTGTTAGGAAAATTTAGTGAGAAAAATATTTCAAATGATCACACATCAACTGTTAATGAACTACTACTACATTTTAGCCAGTGTGTTTTAGAGCTTTTACAAAAGCAGAAATTCATAACCTTATGAAAAGAGCTTCAGTTTAGCAGGGTCATCAGAAGAAATTCTGACTAAAAAGTACTTCAGATGTAGAAATGCAGCGAAATCTATGAAGTGAAACAAGAGTTCCTTTCAGACAAGCTCTGCACAGCTATCACAGGACTGGGCATGGTGTTCATATGACTGTGCTTGAAGCTAAACCATGACACAATCAAGAAACAGCTGACACAGACCAGGTAGCTCCGCTTTGGGTGCTGCCATCAAAAATCCCTCTTCAAACACAGATGTGCAGAAATCTTTCTACCCCCTCCACACAAAGTTTGGGAATATTAGTTACTCAATGTAATGTGGAAAACCTCAGTGTTTAAGCTTGTTTCATGTCTTCTCTGTAGAAACTGATTCAAGACTTTTGCCCCTTTTACATTCAAGTCATGTCTGGCCCATTCTTGGCAGACTCCCTTTTCAAAAAGGGCTTCAAAGTTTGATGCAAATTTGGCACTGGGGCTAAAGACCAACACAGTTTGTTACATTAAACATGGGAAAACATGAAAGAAGAAATCTAAAACTGCAACATCTTTGTTTAGTTGTTTCTCTGATGATTTCCCAAAAATGTCTCATAGCTTGCAAAAGGCCAGGGACAATTATACTCATGAATAACAAACAGCCATTCAGAGCCATTAATGTCATCGTTACTCATGAAACTAAAGATAGATATAATTTTCTATTTCCTCTCAAGTTCTTCAATTGCAAGTGGTAAAACTGGTTTTGCCTAGAACAGTTTTGTTACCTTCCACTAGTTTACCTTCATTTTGTTAAAGTTCAAATCTACATTACTATGCTTTAAAGCATTTCTGTAATTACAGCTGAGTATTTTTCCCTCCCCTGCTGTAAACTATACCTGATCAAATCTTGGGATTGAGAACTTTGGACTTGGAATATTTTTATTTGGTTTCATTTCTCCTTCTGGTGACAGGATAATCACAGACACAGACCCAGCAGATTGATCATCACATCCTGACTAAGCACAAGTATGACAGAAGAACTAGTCAGATAAACCACCACAGCATCCAAGGACAGGCTGAGCACCCTTATTAAAAGACTTTTCTTTTCATTTACATTGACAATACACTCAAATACTGCATATCTCCTGCACTAGTTAATGTAAATACAGCAGCATATGTAGGAACATGTTAGGCACTCAATAGCCATCCTCTCATTTCAACCCCAGCTACTGGTTATACAAAACACTGAGGCAGACAAAAATTTAGTTTTCCTCATTTTAAGTGATGTCCTGTTTGGGCCACAAAGATGTATCTTACAACTCTAATGAGAAGTGAGATTTTTGGTACCTTTTTTTTTTTAAGAGCAAGCTGAGGGACACCAACCTGTCTTTAAAACAATCAGATCAAAATACGTAAGATTACAGAAAATACAGGTGGAATGATCCTTAAAAGGTCATCTTGTTTCCAGGTTCTGACGCTCAGCATTGGATGCCTGGATCCTAATTTTGAATAGGCTATGATGAGGTGTAACACAGGATGTGATGAACAGCTCCTCCTGCTGTGTCTGCTACTGAAACCCAACCTGTGATACCATGTTTGGCAACTCCCATTTAATCCTTCCCATTTTCTCCAAGCAGGATCAAGTGTGTCATTTCAGATCTTTCTCCAACCTGTTCTTAAAGACCTCATATAAAAAGTGTGAAAAAGTCCCTGACAAACTAAACTCAAAAATCTTTATGTAATCAATTTTAAACCTACTGGAAAGTTTGCAGAGATCTTTGCAATAAATATGAACTCAGACTACACAACAGCCCAGCACATTTGGAACCCTGTGTCCTGCACACTGAAGCACTCAGTAGCACATTATTAGCCAAATGAAGTATTTCTTCCTATACTTATGTCATCTTCTGTCTCTATATCTTGACTTGTTTTCCTGTCACAGGACGCAGGTGCAGTACTGAGCATATCTGATGTCAGGGTCCCACCCACTTGGTAATCTTTATTACTCCATGACATGTCCATCAGCAATGTGTATTGCAACAATGCCAGATTCCCAGCTAATGGCAAGTTCTTCCTGGAGCAGGGAGAAAAAAAATCACCTAAAAAGCCAGTTCAGATGGACTTGGGCACAGTAAAACACATGAAAATGAAAACAACCTGATAGCTGTAAAATAGAGCGAAAGTTTTCTGTAAAATGCATCTCAGTTTTGTTCTCTCAGATGAAAAATATTTAAACTCTTACTGCACAGTGTTTAATCCTAAGGAAGAAAGTTACCTCTGGGAACAGTAAGAAAAAGCAGACATCAAGTTCATGCTATGACTTAAACCAATTTTAGTGGTGGTTAATCCTTTTTCATGGTTGCAAAAGACTTCAAAAACAGCTTAATCCCACCAACAGCAGAAAAGCTAAAAGATATCCTAATTTGGCATGGCTAAAAGGAGTAGATTTTATCCTATCAATCTGGCAAATGCTGCCTGTGCTTCAAGCCCAGTGGATTTTCTCATTAATTAGTTCAGAAAGTATTTATCAATCCCTTCCTATTACTCTCAATAAAAACATATTTTCTAAAAGAGCCTTTTACATCAGCTTGTGTCAGAAATATTGTGGCAACTCCAGTCCCTGACTGGAGTCCATAAGGCATCATAAAACCACCACATGTTTGACAAGGAGGATGAATGATCTATTAGTCCAAGAGTTGGGGGGACACCATTCATACCACAGCACTTCATAACAAACTGAGTCCTTGAATAATCTGCAGACAACATTTTGCACTCAGTTATAACAGAAACAAACAAATACTTGTACAGGGCTAATGTTTTTTTAAATTAAGCTTTCACTGTCAATATTGTGTTTACCCTCAGTGTGGTTGTTCTTCTGATTTTTGGAAAATTTAGAAGGCAAGCACAACCAGAGAGATAAGCACAGGACAAGGAGTCTGGAAATAGACTTGTAAGATGGCTTGTTCTATTACAGATAATGCTGCCAATCCAATTTCCTTCAGGAGTTTGGCAAGACAATGAGCTGGAGGAAGTTATCCTACATAGCTGCTTCCTATTGTATTGCTTTATAATGTCACAGAAGACCATGCATTGCAAGTTTTCTTATGTTGAAGTGATTCTTGGTACAAAAACCGAAATAAAAACATCTAACACCCCAAGTCACAGTCGATGTCACTGGAGAGTCCACACCACCTGTTGCTGCCTGCAGCTTTATGCCCCAACTCTGAAGAGCTTCAGCCTAGACACTGTGTATTTCCATAGTTTTTGCAGCGCGTTGTCACTGTTTTTGCAAAAATGAACAACCCGCCTCTCTCCGCGGGGAGCATCCCGCGGGGCCGTGACAGCGCAGCCAGCGCACGGTTCCATGTTTGCTCCGCTCCCCTCCCGCGGCCCTACTGGCAGCGCAGCGCTCCGCAGGGGTTAGCGGGGATCCCTCCGGGACGAGCGGCTCAGGGGACCGCGGGCACACGGAGCCG
>VXAZ01001045.1:0-12549 GCA_013399875.1 Gymnorhina tibicen | reverse complement strand
GGAGCCGCAGGGCCGGGCCCCGCTGTGCCCGAGCCGCACGGACCGGGAGAGACTCCCCGCCCTCCTCATCCTCCTCCCAAGCCGTGTCGCGACCCCAACTCGTCACCGGCGGCTCCAGCCCCGCGCCCGGACGGGGCAGCCCCGGTTCTCCCTCCCCGGCGGGGGCTCCCGACGCCGCCCGCACTGCCCCGGGCGGGCCCAGCGCGGAAGGTGCGGCCGCCCCCGCGGAGCCGCCCCGGCCCCGGCCCGGCGCCCCACTCACCTCCTCGGCCTGTTTGCGCAGCGCCTTCNTCCTCCTGGTACACCACGCCGTCCGCCAGCTCCATGGTAGCGGCGGGGGGGTGTGCGGAGCCTGGCGGGGCCCGGCGGGTCCTGCTCGGAGCGGCTCCTGCGGCGGCAGCGGCGGCAGAGCCTCGACGGGGCCGGACGAGGAGCGGCGCGCGCCTCTGACCTCACCCGCCGCGCCGGGCGGGGCCTGCCGGGACGGCAGCGCGGGGCGGGGCTACGGGCGTGAGGTCAGAGGGGGGTGTAGTCTGAGCGGTGATGTCATCGAGAGGCAGGGTCTGTTGACGTCACGGAGGTGGCTGCTGGCGAAGGTGGTGGAGCGATTCGGGAAAACGCGTTCGGCGGGAGTGGGGTGGCACCGGGAAGGGCCGGGCTGTCGGAGACATGTCAGAGGTCACAGAATCACCGAATCGTCAAGACTGGAAGTGACCTTTAAAAGGGCAACAAGGCTGGGGAAGGGTCTGGAGCACAGTTTCTGTGAGGAGCAGCTGAGGGAGCTGGGGGAGGCTCAGCCTGGAGAAAAGAAGGCTCAGGGGAGACCTTATCCCTCTCTCCAACTCCCTGACAGGAGGGTGCAGCCAGGTGAGGGTCAGGCTCTGCTCCCAGGGCACAAGGGACAGGACACGAGCACACAGCCCTAAGCTGCGCCAGGGGAGGTTCAGGTTGGACATTAGGAAGAAATTCTTCACAGAATGAGTGATTGGGCATTGGAATTGTCTGCCCAGGGAGGTGTCATTGTCCCTGGAGGTGTTTAAGAAAAGACTGGATGTGGCACTCAGTGCCATGGTCTGGTTGATAAGGTGGTATTGGGTCACAGGTTGGACTGGATGATCTCAAAGGTCTTTTCCAACCTAATTCATTCTGTGGTTCTGTCACCCAGTCTGACCATGCACCTGCCACTGCCACTGTAGCCCCTAAACCAGTAAACCACATCACCCAATGCCAGGTCCAGATGCCTCTTGAACAGCTCCAGTGTGGTGATTCCACCACCCCCTGGGCAACCCCTCCCAACCCCTGACCACACCAACAGTACAAAATTTTTCTACTATTTAGTCTGAATCTCCCCTATCTCAGCCTAAGGCCATTTTCTTTGGTCCTCTCTCTGCAGGCGTGGCAGAAGAGTCCCACCCCCACCTCACTACACGCTCCTGCCAGTGAGGAGAGAGAGCTGTGAGGTCATCCCCAAGCCTCCTCTTTTCAAGACTAAAGAAACCTAGCCTCATAAGACATGTTTTCTAGTCCCTTTACAAGCCTTGTTCCCCTTCTCTGGACACACTCTGGCCCCTCAATGTGCTTTTAAAAGTGAGGGGCCCAAAACTGAACACAGCAGTGCCAGGAACGGCAGAACGATCGCTTCCCTGGTGCTGGTGGCCACGCTACTCCTGATACAGGCCAAGATACTCCAGGTCACCAGAGTGAACACTGAAGCCCTGGCACTGTGGGTGGAGGCTCTAGGGCCCCCTAACAGTGGGACGTTTAGTCCCTTTAGTCCCTTAGTGTGGGACCAGAGCAGGGAGCCCCAGATGAGTTGTGAGCTGGGGGTGCCCCTTGGGCAGCTCCCTTGTTCATGGCAGATGTGAGGCAATGCAGGGTATTTGACATCTCCCAGGGTATTTGTTTATCACACCAACAGAGGTGCAAATAGACCCAGTGATTCACTGAGGGATGACTAGAGGAGTTAGGATTTTAGCCCCTGGATTTTGGGATTCCGCAGATCCCAAACTGTACCTGGGGCTCTCTATGCTGGCTTGTGTCTGGCAGCAAAAAGGCCTTTCCTTTCTGATAGGGTCTCCAGATAATACCAGAAATCCTGGTTTCTTAGCAATAATACAGCTTAGAAGGCATCTTGCACTTGCTGAGAGAGATTGATTTTCCTAGGATTTGGAACAGGGAGTTCCATTCTGGATCATGTGTTCTGTCATGGGAACAATGGGAGCTGTTACAGACATTTAGGGTAAACTTGAAAATACCTACTGAGAGTGAAATTCTCCGAGTTGCTTCACATCCCTCATTTTTATCATGGGGTTATTTATGTTGGAAAAACCCTTTAAGACCATCAAGTCCATCCATTAACCCAGCACTGCCAAGGCCACCACTAAACCATGTCCACAAGTGCCACATCTGCAGATTTTTCAGATGCCTCCAAGGATGGTAACTTGACAGCACTTTCAGTGAAGAAATTTTTCCTAATATCCACTCTAAACCTCCTCTGGTGCAACTTCTGTCATACAACTCGAACTTGGGGAAATCAATATTTTTCATTATGTAATATCACATGTACAGTTGAGGAACCCGGTGGCCCAGCACCAGTCCAGGAACAAAGAAATGAGTGCTTAAGAAAAGGCAGAAGGCTTGAGAAGGGGTGGAATTTTAACTGTGGTGATTGCATTCAGCTCCACTGGAGAGCAGCAGAGCCTTGCACTTAATTTTCTCTCATTTGGACTGATTCTAAGGCAGGAACTGTGCTTTAAATGCGTGTGCTGCCTTGTCTCTTCGTGTACTGAGCCAGTGAGTCTGCGCAGGAATGACAAAGAAGAAAAGACTCCAGCCTTGTATATTTGATTTATTGTGTGTCCTGTTTAGACATCATCATCCTCCCAAGCTAATATTTAATGTGGTGTGGCCAGGGCACAGGTGGTTGAAATACAAATTTATTTATAAATATGGCAAAAGGAAAGAAAAGCTGTTTGCCTTTTAATTATGACCAAAAAATGACATCATTCTAGCAAAAAAAAAATGTTAACAGACACAATGTGTACACTTATACATCTCCTCAAATGAAATTTTCATTTATATTATTGGAAATTATTGCTATGAAGGGATTATTTTTTTTCCTGTTTCTTTTTAGCAGTTGTACGCTATCCTAGTTTGAAAAACAGGTGCCAAAGAAGGCGGAAACCTCCCTTGGAATGGAAAATGTGACCCCCTTCCCTCCAAATTATTATAGCTTTGAAATTATGGGGCTTTCAGGCAAAGATACGAGAAAAGGAATAACAGTTCTTTACTAATATATATGTGTGCGTATAACAAGGCAAACAAACAGCAGCAACAATGTCAGCAACAACAAACAGAACCAGACACCCAATAGCAGCCTTCTCTCTCTCGGCCGCAGGCACTTTCCCCCCGGTGCAGTTCCGGTCACGGCCGGCAGAGGCGCTCCCGGCGGGGCAGGGCGGGGGCGATGATTCCCCGCGCCTGCAGGGGGCGCTGTGGCGCGAGCTCGGCCGCCTCTCCACATGGTAATGGCGGCGCAGCCGGCAGGAGAAAGAGAAAAGGGGCTTCCTTTGCAAACCCCCCGGGGCAGCTGGTGCCGGTGCCCCTCCAGATGGCAAAATGAGCTGTAGCAGGAAACCTTGGAGCAGTGGCTGAAACGGCAGAGGTGGGCACACCCAGGGTAGCAAACAAATACAGCAGAAACTCCGCAGCCGTAGCAGGAAGCCGCGGGGCGTCCGGGCGTCCCGTTCAGGGCAAGAATCCCTGAAGCAGCAGCAGAGAACAGGAGGGCTGGGCAGGGAATCGCTCCCCTAGGTAGCTCACCAGCGATGTCTGGTCCCGGGGTCGGGCTGCGCAGAGGGGGCGGCCTGGCCGGGGAAGGCGTGCTCCCGGCGCAGCACGCACTGGCTCTGGGCTCCCAAACAAGCAAAGGAGCAGGGAACAAGCCGGCAAGCCCCAGTCACAGTGCCGAAGGGAAAGGAAAGAAACGGGCAAAAGCCACATGGCAACAGTATCTCTCGTCAAAGGCACCATGCCGCGTGGCCGCTGAGTCGAAATCACCCCACTGGAGGGAAGCGACCATTCCTCGCCCCGAGCCCTTGCAGCAAATCCCGGGCTGGATCTCACCCTTTGCGATACACTCGGAGCCGGGGAAGGGGAGGGGCAGCAACCACCCCGGACACATAACGAAAATAAAACCAAAAATGGATATGGGATAAAAAACCATTCCCAAGACATACACTGAGAAAAACTGCAACTCTCCGTGTTTTGCCTGCTGTCTGCCACAGATTAGAGCCTTTCCCTGAAGCAGGAGTGCCGAAGGAATCTGTGCGTCTGGATTTCTCCCTCCCTTTATGTCATACATAGCACCCCATTCACCTCAGTGGTTTGTGTTGTGGAAGGCACTGAGAGCCTTTGGGGTCGAGGGTTATTCATGGATGTCTTTTCTTTTCTGAGCCTGGACAGACCTTGCAGGGAGGCTGGGAACAGCTCTAGTGGGAAGGTACCTCCATGCTGCTCCCGGGACAAGGCTGGCAGGACGTAGCTCCTTGCCATGCATTTTTAACCTGGACCTCACCACGTTCATGCATAACTCTGTATGATGTGAGGACAGCTCTGAAGATTCCAGATTGTTGTGAGGATAGAAGTGCCAATCTTCTTAAATCTTCCAGAGATCTCTGTTCTCTGTGCAGGGTTTGCAGTCACTGCCACCCTACTTGGCAAAAGGCACAAACATATCAGCTCAAAGATGTGAGTTCTGACAGACAGCAGAAATGGATCAAGGTGCCTGCTGGCAGCCTGTGGCGAAGGTGGCTCTGAGGATATGCTGTTTTTATCCTGTTTCTATCAGCAAAATGGATAGATACGGCTTTCCTTCCCGGACAGAGTGGGAGCATCCCTGAACAGGCTGGCTGCTGCCACTAGAGTTGCAGTCAAACTGACAAGTACAGGTAAAAGGGCCATTTGTGCTTGTGTTTTATTTCCGGCCATCTGAGAGTTCTCTAACCTGGATAAATGAAGTATTTTAAAAGATGAACAATAGAAAAATTACCTGGGAGACAAATCTAAGTGGTGTAAAAATGAATCTTATTGACAGTCTTACCAGAGTAATCACATTTTATATGCACCCTTCAGTCAGTGTGAGGTCAGAAACTCAGGGGTGGATTAAAAATAGAAGGAGATATGGAATGATATTCTACTTTCTTGCCAGGAGATTAAGGGACCTTGATGAGCTGTCAATTTAGCACACTAGTCAAGCGTATGAAACAGCACAAACAAACCTGATAGTACTGACTTTGTAGCTTGAAAGTAGTGGCTCTGTTTAGTAATTAGTGGAATACAATGCCAGCACATTCAAAAAAAGGCATCAAGAACTGACTGGCAAAAAAAATGTCTGGGTAATAAGAAAAATTTATCCCTAGAAATAACAATTAATTTGAAAGTGAATTGATTTGCAAATTACTAGGGAAGAAAATCAGCCCTTGGATCACTCTGGGGTTAGAAGAGTTTAACTGGGACTTTACCCAGAGGAAGGAATTTTTGTAAAAGTTTAATTCTGTAGTGCTTTATACCTTAAAGCACAGAAATCAAAGTAAAGACTGATGAATTATAGCAGCACTCAGCTAAATGAAGAGCAGGATATCCTGGAACAACAAAACATGTCAGAGTGAGGACTCTAGTTACAAGGTGCAAGAGGGCCATAGCACAAAATATTATTTTTTATGAGAACCCCAAATATTCTGGGTGGTACAGACAGAGGCTGTGAGCTGAGTACAGTGTAAAGCTGGGGCCAAACCAGCAAAGCTGGAGCTGTGTTAAGTTCTCCTGAAGTCTGGAGACATTCACAGTCAGTCCTTTGCCTCAGGCCTGTTTTAAAAATCTCTACTGGTTTTAAGTAATGTGGAAATGGTTTGAGCTCAGCGATTACACTTAGTTCACTCACTGAGAACTTTGAAGGTGTTTACGTCTCTCCCATGATCAGTCATTTTTTTAAAAAATTATTTGTCTAGACTCTGTACTTCTTCACATTTTAGATAAACATATAATTTCCAATGTAATTAAGTGATCTTGGTAAAATTTGCAATCAGCAAAAGCTCCTTTACACAGTAACAATAACACGAAGCCTTCTTCTATGGTGTTTCATGCACCACATGATGTACAACTTGCTCTGCTAATCATGGATTAATCTCAAAAGTGACAAAGTTGATCTTTATTTAATGAGGTTAAAAGACTTGGTGAAGATCACAGAGGAGACCTGTGGTAAAGCTGGAAGTCATGCTTGCCCACCCAAGGGCAAGTCCTAAGCTTTAATCATTAAATGATGTAGATTTAACAGGGCTGTAAATCAATGCCCTATTGCTGCTTTAAACTTAATATTTTTGTAAACATCCTGTTTCTAGAGACCTTTCTTCTATTTTTATGTATTATTTTGCCATAGTGAAGATTACAGCATTAGAGTTTGTTTAAGTAGTATGAAATATCTTAAATAAATGTGTATTGAAGCAAGAGAATAAATTGGATTGGCGTTGTGAGGAGAATACTCAGAAACTCTAATTCCAAAATAACCTCAAGGAGGACTTGGTAGAATGTATGATGCTGTAATTTTTAAAATATCATGTATTAAATCAGAGATCTTGAAAAGTGTAATGACAAAAGACCCTGAATACAAGAAAACAGGTTGGTTGAATAGATGCTTAAGTCAGATCTGGAGTCTCCCACCAGAACTCAAAGTACCACATGGATGTGTGATGGACTGTGGGCAAGAGAAGGGATCTCAAGTAAGGAAATCCATGTTACCAAAAAGCTGAACTTAATCCTGTCAAGCAGCAAAATCCTGCCCAGAGTGAAGCGAAATCTTCATTGTTTTGCTTTCAAGAACAGCCAGGGAGTGGAGCCCAGGAAATTCATTCCAGTTTGGGAAACAAAAACAGGACAAGCACGGATTTCCATCCAGATGCTTTATCCTCAATTCTCTCAAAAGCAATGAAATGCTCAAGGCAAAGAAGCTCAGTGGTAAATGGTTGACGGGTCTTTTGACTCAAAGTATAACCAGAAAAAACCAAACAAAATTAATGACCTTCTTTAAAGAGCAAATACAAGCGGAACAGTATTATAATTAGATTTTTATTAAAATAACGTTATGTGCCTTTTGTTAAATAAAAACCGGGATCCAGCAGGCAAGACTGAAATGCCGGAAGGGCTGAGCCCAGCACCCCCGCTCTAAGGGGAAGAGGCACTGGGTGGGTGCTGGTGTGACCCGGGCGGGGGACCGGAGACAGGGATCGATCTCGAATGCCCCCCGCGGAAGCGGGCCTGGGGAGGGGAACGGCGCTCTCTGCCGGCGGGAGGTCGCGCTGTCGCCACGGCAACCGCGGTGCGGGGGTGGGGCACGGCTAAGCCGGGCGGGGACCCGAGCTGACACGGCTCGACAGAGCCACCAGCGCTGGACACGGGCTGCCAGAGCCACCGGGAAACAGCGGGGGACACTGGCTGCGAGACTCACAGAGGCCACCAACGGGGGACACCGTTTGCCACAGCCACCGGCCCACCAGCGGGGGACAACGTTTCAAGGTTTGCCAGAGCCACCGGCCCACCAGCGGGTAAGCCGGGTTGCGGGGCAGCGGGAAGGGTCCCTCTGTCCCCGGGTAGCGTCACCGCATCCTCGCGGAGCCTCCCCGCAGCCCCCCGCGTCCCTCACCTGACCACTCAGGTGTGCGCTGACATGCCCCTGCAGCAGCGCGGGGCTCGGAGCCCCTCCGGTCCTGCTGGTTTTCAGGTGAAATTGTGGGTTAATTTATTAATTTATTGCACGGCACTGGAAAATGGATCCGTGATGATCATTACCTTCTTTTCCGTTCAGAGCTTTTCTGATTTCAGTATTCGGTGATTGTTCCTATACTTGGCACCCTTCCACTGCTTCAAACTCACTCCTGCAGCACTTGGGAAAACCCATGGACTGGTTTGTCCAAACATTGGAGACCGCAGATTGCTGACCCTCAGACACAGCCAATCTAATTGCACTGATAGCAGAGGGGCTGGGATGGGCTGGGATTGCACAGTCCTGGAATAACAATTTTTATTCTCTCCCTCCTCAGGACCATGGCTACCACTGATGAGCGCACCTTCATCGCCATCAAGCCCGATGGGGTCCAGAGGGGGCTGGTAGGGGAGATCATCAAACGCTTCGAGCAGAAAGGGTTCAAACTGGTGGCCATGAAATTAATACATGTAAGCTCACCTTAATTGTTTTTTTGTATCAGCTGCAGCCTTCAAATAGAACAGCATGCTATAACACCAAATGTGGCCTCTGTAACATTTAAAACTGAAATTTTGAGAAGTCGTACTTGGGATGTTTTTGGAAAAGTTCCAATTCCCAGCTCTAGCTAAATGCTTTAGACGTGCTAAGCACACTAATTTTAGTAACCTGATGTCCTTAGTCTGAAGAGAATATTCTTTCAGGTGCATCCTATGCCTAATAAATATCTTTGAGTATCTTTCACAAATCCCAGGTCACATAAACTGCCTTATTGGCAACAGAAACTTTTCTAAGTTTAGTTGTGGTTAAAGCAAACAGTTCAAATTCATATCGACCAAAAGTGCTCCTAGAAAGATGCTAGAAACGCAGAATTTTGAAGTGCGTGCAAGTTTCAGGATTACCAGCACTCTGTGGTTAATCTCTGTGATTTCACTATGCTCTTAAGTTCTTACTGTAAGCTTTTTTCTCTGTCTGGCTGGTTTTTAACCCAGGCTTCTGAGGACCTTCTGAGGGAACACTACATCGACCTCAAGGACCGGCCGTTCTACGATGGCCTGGTGCAATACATGCACTCAGGACCTGTCGTAGCCATGGTGAGTTCCTGGCAAGAAAACCACACTGCTTGATTGTCTTCCCTGCAATGAGATTGTGTCACCTGTTGGATTCTAGTTTATTTTTAAAAGGATTTAAAAATCTGGATTCAAATACTGTCATTAGGAAGATGTGCTCTTAACTCTTTTTTCTTTAATCTTTTCTCATAATCTTTCTCTCCTTCAAGTCAGTTTGTTGAGGAAGAGGGCAGGGCAAAAGGGAATCAAAACCAGGACCTTGAGAAACAGTAAACCTGCACAAAAGCCCCACTCTGAAATGCCATATAGTAAACAAGCTCAAAAAGGATGGTGGAGTATTTTTACTCTATTTCTCTTTTTCTCCTTGACAATGTATTTGTAAAATAGTTGAGGTCCAGCTCTCCCATGAGCAGCTCTGTGAGGCTGTTTGACATTCTGAGATGGAAAATTGTTCTCTACCCACCCTGGGTGAGGAGGAGGATTGTACAGAAGAGGACCATGTGAGCAGATGCTTCGAGAATCTGACAGAAGAATTGGAGATAAAATATGTCTCACTATGACAAATATTCAGATGGTGATTTGTGCCATGATGGACAGCCCTATGTTCTTGTGGATGGTATAATTTAACTGCTGCTAAATTATATTATATATATTATGTATATAATATGTATTATCAGTGGAAATTTTTTTTCTTTAAGGTGTGGGAAGGTCTTAATGTGATTAAGACTGGAAGAGTGATGCTGGGGGAAACCAATCCATTTGATTCCAAGCCCGGCACTATTCGTGGGGACTTCTGTGTCCAAGTTGGAAGGTAAATTTTGAAATTTTTGGTATCATCCAAAGGCACTAAATGCCAAATGTTATGTCATGATATCTGCAGGAACTGTGCTCCATCCTTCCCTGTCTTACACATGGAGCTGCCATTCCCTGTGCCCATGTCATGGTAGGATCTAAGGATGGAAATCAAGTTGTGGTTGTCTCCAAGCTGGCACTGCCTATGCTGTCTTTTCCTACTTTACTGTTACTTAAAGCTCCTGTTCATAATGGGAACCACTTCAAAACAAGAACCTTGCTTTACTTTAAGAATTCTCTTACTGTTATATTCGCCTTTTCTTTTCCTAGGAACATCATTCATGGCAGTGATTCTGTGGAAAGTGCTGAGACAGAGATCAATTTATGGTTCACTCCTGAAGAACTGGTTGATTACAGGAGCTGTGTTCATGAGTGGATCTATGATTAACACCCAGCCTGGATCTTCTGATATCCCCACTGTCTGTGAGCAGCTGCCAGCCTCTAGCTATTCCAAAGAATTCCCTGGTAGAAATCTCAGAAAACAGTGAGATTGCTCTGTTGTGGATGTTAAATAGAGTCAGTGCTTGCTGCTCCTTTGATTTAAAAGCTGTCCAGTTATAGATGGAATTGCACTTTTTAAAAGCTGCTTCTGCTTTGAGCAGAAGGTGAAAACACAGAGCAGATAACAGATATATTTTTCTGAAGTACTTATAGTCATAGAGTGTATTTTGGTAAACAGAAAAAAATGGGTAAAAATTCATTTGGTAAATATGCAAATGGCTCAGAGTCAGAGATTAACTTTGCTAAAACATTAGAGGATAACTGATGGTGTGTAAATGCATTGCTAATATGCCCAAATGTTGAGGATTTACTTAATATCAAGTCAAGTGTGTCCCCATTCCTAAAACAGTTGCAGAAAAAAGCCCATTTCTCTCCCTAGAACACGCTGTGCCCATAGAGAGCTCAGCTCTGGCTAAAATGACAACTGGCCTCCACACTGACACTATTTCAACTTGCTCTTTTTTCCTTCCACATGGAATTTATTTAGCATTTTAAGGAAAGATTAACTCTCCAGGCTTTATGAAATGTCCTTTTATGTGAAAAGAAGATTAATGTGAGGATGGATGAGGGAAATTCCATCTTCAGCCACTTCAGTGCAGCAGCCCTCTGACACTGCACAGAGCAATTAGTGGTGTTTGCTTTGCCAGCTGAACAGCTGATAATTTAGCTTTGTTCTCATTTGTGTCCTTTCCTTAGTAGTTGGAACTACAAAGCAAACGGTCCTTGGATAAGTTGTTTCAGAAGTGATTTTAGCGCTATTGGTTTGTATTTATTTAATGATGTAAAGAAGTACAGTCATCATAATGCAGAAGGTGTTTCAGTTTCAACAGCAAAAGTTGTACTGGATGAGGAAGTTGGGATTGATATTATGTATTTATGCCCTGCAACATTTTATTCACTAAGAGCAAGAGTTTCATGGGATCAGTTGCTCAAACTCCACAATTTCTTTTGCCCCCACAGTAAGTTCTTGCATCTGAATACTGAACTATGCAGTGAATATTGAAAGCGTAGATACCTTATGGTGATATCAAGTTCCTAAAAAGAGATGGTACAAAATAAAACAATATTTGCTTAAGTGAAGTATTTCTTAAGTAAAATAAAAGGAAATTTTAAATATTTTGTCTTATATTTAATTAATGAGTATAAGGAGAGGGAACAAATTCTCTGCCTATGAAGCTGTAGATGAGGCTCTGAGATTCTCTTCTGAAAATATTCAGTGTTATAGAAGAAAAACACTTAAGTTAAACGTAGTTGGAGGAAAGGGAATATGTGACAAACCTGGGCACGAGATGAGTAGTATCCAGTTTAATCTTTGCTTGAAAGGTTACTTAAGATTTCGTGATTCCACAAAATAGAGAAATGTGGGTTATCTGGAGATATGGGGGTTGTCAGGAAGCTGCTGATTAGTGTTTCTAATGTGATGAGACTGGGAAAAGGTGGAGGCCAGCACTCCTGCACGGCTGAGGTGCCTGAGCAGGTCTGGTGTGAAACCACTAATTGACCCCATGAAACCACTAACTGACTGTCTCAATGAGAGACAATGCAAGGACTGCAGAGGTTATTTCATTGATATCCCACCTGCAGTGATGGTGTGTGATTATAACTTGCTCAGGAAAAGGTGTTTCATCAACTAGTAAAGGGCCAAGTAGTAAACATCATAAAAAGTAACAACACACTCCCTGCTTCATGTTGTGACACGGGTTCAGGGACTGTGAGGTTTTGACAGTTGGTAGCTTCCTCTTCCCAATAAAATTACCAATAACGTTCCTGGGTTACAGATCCCACATCACTTTTCTGAGATAAATACACTTTCGAGGAGCTGTAGCCGTGTTCTGCGGTGCAGCCGGGTTGGCAGTACCAACCCTCAGACCGCGGGGATACCTAAATCCAGCCAACCTAGCACCAATGACTAAAAAATTATTTAGTTGTGTTCAACATCCGCCGTCGCTTCAGTGCCTTAAAGGCTTAAGCCACAGTTGCTGCGTCTGTAAATTAATAACCCTCGAGGCGGCAGAGGCGACAGGTGCGGCCGGGCTTGGCCAAGAGCCGCCCCCCGGCCGCCGGGCCCGGCAACGGCCGCCGTCCCGTCCCATCCCATCCCATCCCATCCCGGCCCGGTCCTGCTCGGTGCTGGCGGTCCCGCCCCCGAAGCGCCGCCGGCCCGGCGGCTCCTCCCCTGCGCGGGGCGGGGGATCCGCGGCCCGCCCGCTTCCTCCTCCGCCTCTTCCTCCGGCGGCAGCGGCGCGGGCGGTAGCGGCGGCGGCAGCAGCTCCGGAAAGGTGAGGTGGGGCCCGGCCCCGCGCTCCAGGGGCACGGGGGGTGCGGGCAGAGGGGCCCGGCGGGGTTCGGCGGGGCCGGGCCGGGCTCGGTGAG
>VXAZ01001038.1:106374-128219 GCA_013399875.1 Gymnorhina tibicen | reverse complement strand
CAGGAGAGAGCCAGGGAAGGAGAACGGGAGAGAGCCCGGGAAGGAGGGAGCCCGGGCGGCAGCAGCGGCCCCGTGCCCGGCAGCGCTGCCCCCAGCGCTCCCCGGAGGGGTCAGGCCGGAGCCACCCGCCCCTGCAGCACACAGAATTCTCATATCATCCCAGTTGCCATCACTATGCTGGAAATCACGGTGGTTTTAGTGAATTCATGGGAAAACAAAGCTGCGCTTCAAGCCGAGCCTCGAAACAAGCTCCCTTCTCCTCCACAGAGCGCCACGAAGCCAAAAGCACCTCTTACTTCGGCAAGATTTAACTTCAGGAACTTCATTTCAAATAAAGCACCTGAGAGACACACCAGAAAGTGTGAAATTCAGATAAGGGAATTCCATATTACCTGTTTCTAGGTTTTAATTTGGAAGTACTTGTTCTTCCCAGCTGAGGAGTTTATGGGCGCTCACAAGTTCTATCACCACAAAACCACAGAAGCTATATAAGAAAGGGACACAATGTCACATGCTGTTTTTAAAAACATTAATCCACAAGCTCTCAAGTATATTTTATTATCCTAAAGCTGAGAATTCTCTCCTTTGAAAAAAACCGCCTTTGACAAATTGTTCTTTGCACAGAAATTCCATTACACATTCGAGGACCCTGCTAGGCTTGCCAGGGCATTTGATTCACTCTGCTCCAGAGACTGCACTCCAATACTTGTGTTTTTCCACGATAAAAGTAAACATACCCAAGTACAGCTCACAAATATACTTCAGGGAATTACACCTGAGCAGGGAATGTCTCAAAGCACTCCGTTTCCAAACAAAAGGCTGACGTAACTGGATTTCTAATAACACATCCAAAGCCTTTTAATGGATTCATTCCCACTGAAGCACAGTGGGGTGCTGCTACCTCAGAGTTAAGATCGAATTGCAAACGAAAGGTTCTACCATTTATAATGAACCAAACACACAATTCTTGGCCTATTTAATTACTTTCCAACCACAAGATGCTGGTGTTAAGTGGATGAATACACGACTGCTTCCCACAACACACTTCCCATCTCCCAGCCAAAATGCTTAGGACAGATCCACAGGGTCTGAGTAATCAATTTCCACCATTAAACCAGAACGTCAGAATCCGAAAAAGAGGGAAAACATGAAAAACAGTCAAAAAAATAACTTCACTGGAGGCAGTGGCAGGGAAATGAGAGTGGAATTCAGAGAATGTTTGTGAACTTTCCTGATATATTTGAAATACACAGACATTCAGCTATTTCAGATGTATCACAAACATTTGAGTTTTTGTAATATTCCGCTGAAAGCATATTTTTGTATGGCCAGATCAAACTTACAAAGTAAAGTAATAGAATAGATGGCCTCATGGATGCTACTTTAGATTATAATTCATCTGCAGCAGGTGGTTTAATTGAAACAGATTAAGTCACATGAACCCTGGACAGAAAACCAGTGCTTTTTATTACAAGATGCAGGTTTCATATACAAAATCACAGAAAGAATCTATTGAGCAAAACCATAAAAATGTGTGACACTGGAAAATATTAGAGAGCTCTAACATATAGCTAAGGGATCTCATGAAATAACTGCCTGCATCTTTTAGTTTTGAACCTTGGTTGCACATGAGTCTGTTGGTTCAGACTTCATTATTTTTATGGCCTCTGCTGTATAAAGTGTTATAATGTATGTAACTGCCAGCTGTGTTTTATTTCATCACTAGAAAATGAGCCCGAAAGAAAAAAATAAAAATCACACTTTTCCCCCATAAAGTTACATAACATTTCAAAAATGCCATAAATCTCCTCGGTTGTGTCATGCATGTGCACCCCAGAAACGCAGTGCCTGGTTCTTTCCAAGCACTCCTGGCCCCAGAGAAAGGCTATAAATAGTTAATTTTTTCGGCCGAGCTTTTATTGTTTTGCATTACTTCAGCGCTGGATTCCCGATTTGTAACAAATTCCAAGGCTGCAGACTGCGGGCCCAGCCTGTGAGTAAGGCGGGGGTGATTTATGGGAGGATAAACCCCTCCGTCCGCATCCCATGACTGCACAGCGCAGCGCGGAATGCGCGGAATGCCGGGGCTGCAGGAGCTGAGGCAGCAGGGACAGGAGCACGGGCTGCTCCATCGCTTCCTCCAGGCAGGAATGACAGGAATTCTGCCGCCAGTGCCAGCCAGGCTCGCATTCCCAGGAATGAGCGCACGGCGAGAATGGCATTTGCTGATTGCCCAACACATGCACCTCGCTCATCAACGCCTTACCTGGGCGGCACATTCCACATCTGACTGTCAGAGCCGCGCAATCCCGGCAGGAATGTTTAGCAACAACTGCCGCTTGCCCAGTTGTCAAGGCAGCCCGGGGAGCAGCTGGCTCAGAGCTCCTGGCCTCAGAAAAATGCAAAGCACTCGTGTTCCTCCTCCTCCTGCTGCTGCTGCTGCCTCCCCACCCCCAGCCACAGAGAGCCTCAGAATCGGGGGAAGTGAAAGCAGCGCCTACAAAGAACGAGG
This sequence comes from Gymnorhina tibicen, assembly GCA_013399875.1. Taxonomy (NCBI): domain Eukaryota; kingdom Metazoa; phylum Chordata; class Aves; order Passeriformes; family Artamidae; genus Gymnorhina; species Gymnorhina tibicen. The sequence goes on along the minus strand of VXAZ01001038.1, from coordinate 125,707 downwards.
GAACAATGCTCCAGAAATCGCAAGGTGAATACGTATGGTTTGCTATAAATAGTTAAGCTGAGCTAATTCCTGTTACTTCACGCTGTACGAAAACAAAAGAAAACAAGAAAACCCATCTAATCGCGGCGGCTCTTGTGCAGGTCTCCCACACAAGCTGGAACAAAGGCAAAAAAACCGAGCGCAAAGTTTGAGCCAGGACACGATTTTCGCGCACAGCGTGCGGGGACAGACGCGGACAGACACTTACAGATGCGGGTTGAACATCCGACTCATTTTCGAGACGTGGTCGTTTTCACAGTCCAGCTCCTCGTCCCCTTGGTCCATGCTGAGCTTCCTCTTGCTGGGGCTGATGGGCGGGGGGCCCGTGCGGTGGTTGCTGAGCGCGGGGGACACGGGCAGGGGCTGCATGCGGGGCTCCCCTCTCAGCGCCGCTTCACCTGCCCGGGGACACAGACAGCGAGTCAGCACCACGGGGACAACAGCCACAACCACCCGCCCTGGGAGCACGCAGGAAAACCCCCCGGAATCCCCCCATAAAACCCCCCGAACGGCACACGCGTGGCGCGGCTGCGGGACGAAGGAGGCGCCGCGATCCGCGCTTTGTGCTGGAAGGAGCCGTGAGAAGAGGCAGCGGGAGAGGGGGCAGCTCACCCCGGACGATCCGAAAGGCTGAACTAACCCATCTTTGCGACAGCTTTTTCACTCGGATTCCTCCCCACAGGCTGCAATCCCAGCGCCGGGCTGTGATTACCTCACTCTGCAAACCATGACTATTCACAGGGAAATCAGCTTTGTTCCTCTTCTTATGGTCGCGGTTATAAATTCCAGGGCTACAGTTCACGTTAATGCCAAATATTCGAGATCTAAAACTGAATAAACGCTCAGATTCTCAGATGATTCCCTTTATAAAGAGCTGTCCAAAACAAGCTTGTCTGGTATATAACTATGCAGGGGAAAAACTAGGGGGGAAATTGGAACTTGCTGATGCAAGTTTCAAGTATGTCCTTAAATGTCTTTCTCTATACTTTATGTTTGGAGCCACGAACAAAAGAGCACAATTCTTCAGCAGAGGAATCACAGAAATGCTAATTTCCAACTGGTGGCAGACTGAGTAGATGATAAGTTTTTATATAATCTAACACTTCCCAGAAAAAGCCATTCCCAGCATATGGGAGCTGTGTATAAATAATTCCAGCAATGATACAGTTGGCTGTGCTCAAACACATGGACAGATCGTTGCTAAGCAGGCGTTAAAGCGTGACCACAGCTTTTCCCATTTCAATTAAATGTCTCACTGCTCCTATAGCCCGAAGCACAGAGCTGCGCTTCACCACGTATGGACTTTACTGGAACTCACATCCTCACAGCCACAGGTCATATTTAGACCTCATGGGGATTTAAAGATGTTTAAAAAGTGCTTTTGGGGCTCCATCAGGGGCTTGGAGAGGAGCTAAATTAACCAGGGTTACCTATTCTGGTAATATCCCTGAAATAGCCGCTTTTGGTAGAGTTTGAAATTTGTATTTTTCCTACTCTGCCAGAAGCATTTTGTTTTCTACACAGCCATAATTTCCAGACCTAAAATTAGGCCCAAGTTAACTCCATCTAGAGCCCTGAGGTACCTGACAATGGAAATCTTTGTGTGCCACCACACATTTTCACATCATCACCGGGGCAGATGATTTATAAAATGCTGCCTTAATTCCACACACGACAAATAACATTTTGTTGGAAAAAGACGGAGCGAGGAGAAAACCTCCTGAATGTTTACCAGTAAAAATAAGCATTCTGCCAATTTAGTCAGCATAATATAAACTAGCAAATATACGCTGACCTATAATACACCACAAGCCATGATTTCTATTAAAGACTCTGGCACCGAATCTAAATAGGAACTTTCCATCTCAGCTCTAAATAGCAAAAACCGTGCCCTGCTGCAAATGCTCTGGGACAGACATCCAGAGCTCTCCTGTTCCAACCAACCAACCATTAATTGAGAAGCCCCCCCAGCCACCCCAGCGCCACGAGAGAAGCTTTTATCAACACGACCTCTCATGGAAATTGTCTTCAGATCAGTAAATTTGTGCATTTTTCCTTCAGCCTTTGTGTTTTGCCCATAGAAACCCCCACCTACAGAGCGCTCATATTCTGAACTTTCAAAGCAAACCACATCACACCAGTTCCTCTCTGTGAGGAATCTCCCTCGCTGCTGTCTTTGAAAAGGAATAATTTAAGACCAGTGTCAGAAGATAAAGCTTTCAGCACCTGAGGCTGGGGATTGTGTCCTCCCACCCATGCACAATCACTCTTCTCCCTGCAGAATCTCCCAGCACTGCTCCAACACAAAATTCCACAACAGCAATTACAAATTCCATGTAGGCCCCTAACTCCTACTGACTCCTGAGCAGCTCCTGACAGGAACACGGGCAATTTAAATACCCATGTAAAGCTAACTTGGCTGTTTACAAAACCCCCAAAATCTCTAGACATTGTTCAGTTCAGTAAATTAGAAACTTGCCCTTTTTCCCCAAACAAAACCCGATACTATACGATTACCAAAATGGCATTTTTTAATTTCAAAATTTAAAAATTCGTTTCTTCTACGTATGGTAACAACAGCATTTATATATTAACATCCAGATTGAGTACAAAATCTGATTAAAATGCTATTATATGCTGGAAGAAACGTATTTTAAAGAAACTTAGCAAAGAAAGGAAGGGCTTCTAATTAAAGCCTATCCAATTTGGTAATGCATTCTCCTGATTATGCAGGGAACACCAAGACCTTCAGCTAAACACACCAGGATCTGACCGGCACCACTGGGCCAGCTGGCCAAAATTAATCAAATTAACCAAACTTTGAACAGGTGGGAGCAGTGAGAGTCTCTTACAGGACAATTTGTACAGCCCATCCTGCCCACTCCAGGCAGAACAATGCCAAACAAGAGCCCAGATAATGGGGAAAGTCAAGAGGAAAAATCTCTTTGCACTGTTTAGAGGGATAAAATGCACGTTCCTCTACTGGTTTTGCACAGCACCGTCAGTTCTCATGGGGCCTGCACATTTGATTAGGGCTAAAACTGCTCTTCATTTAAATAGAATTCCTTCCCCACTACTTTCCTCCTTACCAAACGTGAATTTAAAGCAGAGAGAGAGAAACCACAGAGGAGACTACGGCCCCAAGTGCTGTTTTAGGGACTAGGTTTGTCTCCCCCAGCTGACCACACTCCATGGAAACCAGACTCCCATCACACAGCTGGCAAGACAACACTCTGATAAAACAACTGTGTTTTATAAATTCCCCAACTCCAAACTCCAGGCTTCAAAATTCATTACTGTGACGGCTTGTGTCTGCCCTGCAACTGAGAGCAGAGATAGCAAACACATTTATTGTGCCTCTCATAATGCTCCTCTTTGTTTCCAGTCAGCAGCTGGTGGAAGGCACTCCAGATCTGCTGCTTTCAGATACTTCTACTTACAACTATTCATACTAGTCCTTTTTTTTTTTTCTGTCCTCCTCCTCCTTCTCTTTTTTTATTAAAACTGTTGGGCAACATGATAAAGCACAGACAAGCTAAACAAAGATAACACCGTGACGTAGTGTCTGCCTATAGAGCAGCTCGGCTCTGGGCTGACACCAGCAGGAATGTGCTTCACTTTAACCGCTTAGGAGCCTCCACTCAAAGTGGACACACGCAAGCTGAACGTTTGTCAGGCCAGCAGGGCTCTCCCCAGCCCCACACAGCCCCGGGACAGCTCTCTGAGGACAGTGCACGTCCAGCCCTGCGTGCCTTTCTCCGGCCCCACGGAACGTCCGCGCAAGGCGAGCGGCGCAGCAGCAAAAGCCGTGTTTGTACAAGTGTGCCTCGACAGCGAGACACCGGAGGAGTCTGAGATGTGTCTGAGAGCTCCAGGAGTCACCAGAGACTGGGGAGAAAAAATATACACTGCTCTGGCAGCAAGCTTCCTTCCTGTGACCCAGCGACTCGGTGCGGGCTGCGCGGAGCCGGGGCTGCCGCATCCTATCCCCCTCCCCATTTCCTCTCTCCCGCTGGCTGCCTTTAATGCAGGAAAGTCTGAGCATTAATTACAACCCAGAAATGAAAGGCTTTGTCTTGCCAGCTGAAGATTGACACGGTGCAGACCTTAGGCAGGTTAGAATAAAACTCCTCGAAAGAAAATGCCCGCACTGCCCTCGCCCGTTTTACTTTTCTGTTCTGCATCTGACAGATGGATTCATCCACAAAAGTGAGGTCCTGACAAGTTTATTAACTTTCAGAAAAAAAAAACCATTTAAAATTCCTTAGTTGTGGTGTTTGTCATGAGGGTCCTCACCTTTAAGGTCTTGGATTGAGTTACCATGACCTCAGGCCACTCTATTAATGAAAAACCACGGGCAAGAGCATTTAACAGACTTTAATTAACGGGCATCACACCTTTAATTACCTTTTCCAATACCTGCAGACAAACTCTCATTAGTGAAAGGAGTTGCCTCATGTTCTTAAGACCAAATTCCCAGGAATGACTAGCACATGAAGATCTTCAAGGGCAGTTTTTTCTATTGATTCAAGATCAAAATTTACTTTCGTGGCACATGCTGAAAAGCCAAGATCTTCCCAAAAGCAATACAGATGTGAAAAGGATACTATAAAATAAAATTTGTTTTATTTTCTAACCCTATATTCTAAAAAATCATTACGAGATTGAATAACAAATAGATTGGAACCAATTTTTAAACTATTGCATGTTTCATTCCACTATGGCAAACACAGAAGCCAGTCTGTGCCAACATAAATTGGGATAAATGGCATAAAAATTCCAATTCATGCACAAAAAAAAACAAACCAGTCACATGATTTGAGATATCAAATACCAAGCAGGGAAGTCACCACAAATTACTCAATTCAATAAGTCATCAAAACAAGTTATCAACGCAGAATTGCAATGCAGCAGCACGGTCCCTGTGCAGATGTTGCCAGCTGCCTGCTCTGGGTGTTATTTCACCTCACACTGGACGGTGGGAGAGGACTGATAGCCTTGGCACTGGGAAATTCCCCAGAAATCAGATCTGTGTGAAACAGGCTGCAGGCAATCTTAAAAGTGTGCAGTTCAAGGCAGATTTGCTTCACTTGCTTGACCAAAGACAACGAATTAATCCATTCATTCTCCTCAGGGTGAAATCTTTGGTCGCCGTGGAAGACATCCCAAGAAGAATTACACATTATATTATTTATATCAGTGCTGAGCACTTCTGCAACCCCCACTCAGTCAAACAAACAAAATCCCTTTCCCAAAAACCAGCATTCTGCACCACTACTTTATTTCTGGTTTGCTTCTGCAGAAGATAATGATTTAAGATGAGCTTAAATAAGGCTTAATTCTGGGAATTGGTATATCAAACCCTGTAAACAGCGTCACAGTAGTCTGTATTTCCTTTGGAGTACATTAAACAGGCCGATCTGGAGAGCATAATAAAACAGCAAACTGCAGAACAACAAAAATTAAGTATTAATGGCAACAGCCTGATTAAAACATGCTGCTAAGAAATCAGATCTTGGAAATATTCTTTATTAGAATTGATAGATTTCTTTCAGCAGCCAACTTACTGATTCCTTTATCTGCCACATATTTCACTGACTTTCTGCTACGATAACAAAAAGCTAATTTAGGAAACTAGAAAGTCACATACACATGCGGAGAAAAATTGGCAAAAGCCTCTTCTCCTCCGTTTACAAAACACATGAAAAGCGCTTACTCCTGGAACCAAGCTCTGGCTACCACTGTGCAGAGATTTGCACGCCAGAAAACCCATGGCCAAAACCAAAATACAGTGATTAAAGTGACTGCTCTGTGCTGGCTCCTCCAGCTGCCCCTGCCTGCCAAGGAGGGACACGTTATGCTCCTCACTGCAGGCAGGGACATAAAATAGTGACCTCTGCATTCAATCACCTCCACCCACTTTCCTCCTCCTCCTCCTCCCTCCTAAAGCCTCACAAAGGAGCCAGAATTTGGTACTGCGGCATCACTGGCAGCCTGCAGCAGGCTCACTTGAGGATCCTGCCAAAAATATACTGTTAATCAAAATTAGAGATGATTTCTACTTAATAGGTCTTGAGAAAATGCTGTGTTGTGTACCAAAAACTACAGTGCAACAGGCAGAAAATGGCAAACTGGCCTTCCCCGAGCCAAAATCCCCCTATTTGCTCCTTCCAAGGTACTGTGAAAAACTGACCACTCGTCTTAAATTCTCTCTCATCACGCTGTAAAAGCACAGCTGTACAAAACAGCACTGCTACATCCACTGCCTTGGCTGGGGAACTGCTTCAGTCCCACAAACTGTTGCACAAATATATGAGATTAATAAAAAGTCTTTGCTGAACCCTTCCAACAGTGGCTGAAAAATTCCCTCTGCTCTGCTAAGCAGGTACCAGCTGAGGGAGTCTCCTTGGTAAGGAGGCAAGGATTGATGGCATGGGAAGAAGGAGGACAGCAGATTTGCCACAGAGAAAGCAGGCTGGAATAAATTTTTAATGCTGTGGTCTGGCAGAGCTCCTTAATATTTCCTCTGTCAAACTGCAGCTTTCACACCTCAGCAGTTGTGACTGTGTTCAGTTCCAGCTCAAAAATGAACTCAGGCTTGGGTCTAACTTTAGAGCATGAGATGACCTCATAAATTTGCAGCTATCACTTGAAGATAATGTCCCATTTAGGTAACTCTTACAAAACTCCGAAAAAAGTGCTCATTTCTTCTGCTCAGAGCACCTGCACTCGTGCAAACTGTGGCTAAAACAAGATTCCAGTTATCTGGCAGGCAGGATTTGGATGTAATCAGTGCTGGACTACACTGATCTCCAGATAAACAACACCAGGGTTGCCTACAACACTCGGTTAACATCAGTGTCACAAGAGGATTTCTCCGTGCTCCAGCCAGAGGATGGGTCTGTGCCCAGGGGCTGCTCCCCAGGAGCACTCCTGTCAGCCTTCCTGCCAGCTCTCCCAGAGGCATCAACCGCCTAAAGTCAGTTAAGAGGGACTAAAAATCAGCACAATTATCATTTTGTGTTTACTCAGAGAACAACCAAGCTCTGGGCTAAGCCCAGCTACCGAGTCCAGCCAAGGGCAGCAGTTTGGGCACCCCAAACACAGGAGGGGAGAAAGGAAGACAGAGGGAGGAGAATCATCGACATTTCCTGCAGAAAACAGTGAATTCCATATTCTTTTCTGCTTAGCCAACACGACATTCCTCTTTACTGGGCAGCAAAAGACACCTGTGATAACGTGATTTTATTGCAAATGTAAAAACATTGTCAATAAAAATTTTTTTGTGAATGAAATATAATTAAGGCAACACGTTGAACATTTCCCAGACCAAAACTGATTTCAGAGCTAGATGTTCTTTTTTTTGTCACCCAGTCTGTGAGTCTTAAATGACTTTGTTACATAAAAGATGGCAAAGCTAAACTGATCAAAGGCCAACCTGTCTTTTAGCTGAAACAATCAAAGCCAGACCTGCCATCTATTGCAAAAGAAAATCAAAGTCACAGCAAGGTCACAACAGAAGAAATTGTTAGACTGGGGGCTAAAGCAGTATTTCAGTGCACTAAATCCTACCTCATACCTCTATTTTCATGGGATAGCAAAGAGAGACAAATTCAATTTGTGAAAGCTCAGGTTTGAATAATTCCCCCTAAAGAGAAAATATTTGCTACCATCCCTCTGTTTGCTTTCTGGTATTGTTTCTTTTAGTGGACAGCCAGGTTTGAAACACCCCCCTCTGCCCTGATGGCTGATATTCCATGGACATGATCCTGCAACACAGATTAAATTCTGGGTATTCAGTGTCCCTTGTGGATACGAACTCAGCCAGGATGTTCTCCAGCAACCATGCTTCAAACATTGATTCTGAGATGTTCACTTGCAATGAGGTCATATTAAAACTAAATCCAATAAACTCTGCGCTCTTCCCTTCGTAAGGATTTGAAGCAAAAGGTGCAATAGAAAGGTAAAAGAAAATACTCCACTTATTTCAACTGGAGCCTATTTTTAGAAGTACTACAAGCTTTTATTGCAGTTTAAAATAAACATGCTCTGAACACCTTTTCTCACATTATTCTCCTTTGCTACACGTGGAAAAATTTGGAACATCAAGAAAATGAGCTTTCTAAAAGAGCTGTGAAATCTGATATTGCACTTTTCCAGCAACGTTTCTTTTATTCCCGTTTTATTTTTCCCCATGCTCCCTACCTGGAAGGTAAAGTGGCCCTCAAGAGAGGATGGAAATGCTGTAAAACACGAACAGAAAAGCAGATGTATTTAAAATGTCAGTAAAAGACACGCACAGGTGGGTGCTGCCTTTGGGATGGATCTGGAATAAAGCAGGGTCACTCTGCAAGTCCTCAGTGCCCATTGCCTGAGAGGATCCCTGGGAGTTGCATCCAAGTGACCAAATTCTCTCCCTAAACCACAGCGAAATGAGGAAAAAAAGTCCCATTTGGCCCGGCGAACACAGGGGAAAAGTCGGATTTCCATTTGGTTTTGCTACCTGGTGGCACACGGAGCCCCTCCGGCCACGCTGCACAGAATATCCGAGATTTTAACCCACCGAGCGGCAGAACAATTCCAGCCCATCTCCCACAAAGAATCCATTGTGGAGAACAAAATCCCTTTGTCCTTCAGGACGGGCTCCAAAATCCCTTCTGCAGAGGGAAGCGAGGGAGCAGCGACGACTGCGCAGGGCACTGGAGCCCTGAGAATCCTCGGCAAACCACGGCAGCCATTCAGAGGGGAACAAGATCCTCTTTTGACCACGCTCTGGCCACGGAAAACGAGCAGGACGTGCCAGTTCAGGGCTTTGCTGAGGCTGAGAGAGTGGCCCAGCCGCTGCCTCGGACAGGAGAATAAAGCAAATTCAGCTCAGCACGAGCCCTGCGGGGCGGATAATAAAGAACCTTCGGCCTTCTGGGTTTGTATTATTCTGAGACACACCTCAGCACTCCCTCAGATGCTGCTCTCACGCAGTGTTTTAATAACCAAGGACTTGTGAAGGCTTCTAGAGGAGCCCAGAGAACAGAGCAGCTCCTGAGACACAGAGGAAAGGATTCCGTACGACTTCTCCAGGGTTATGGGTGCTGGTAAGAAGAAACATATAAAACCTAAAATATCACTGTTGTTCCTGTCAGGACTGTCTTCCAAAACAAACAGGCACACGCCACCACTACGGAAAAAGATGTTAATTCTGTGCCTCTGACATAGCAGTTTTTAATCTTGGGTTCATGACACACAACTACATTAATTTTACTGGGGGGGGAAAAAAAAACCACCTATGAAGTGATGTACAGAAAAAGTTCAGGTACCCAGAGAGCACAAAAGCTTGAAAACTGTTGCTCCACTAGAAGATTCAGCTGCGAAAAAGCTGGTACCAGGGGATTAATTCCTGCCCGAGAGGACTGAAGGCGGTGGATGTGAATTCAAACACCCCCAGCCAGCCCAGCAGCAGCGCTGGGATTGCTGGAGGCCGTCCCAGGGATAAAAGGGAGCCAGCCCCGTGGTGCCAGGGGATGGATGGCAGCACTGTCCAGCTCAGAGCCCGGCTGTTTATTTCACAAGCAGGAGGGTGGTTTGTGGGGCCAAGTTGCAGGGTCACTCCAAATCAGTGTTCTCTCCAAGGGGAAGCCGAGGCAGGGCAGATAGAGGGAGGGATTGTGCTCTCTACCAAGAAATTACATGCTGCTGGGCAGCCTTTCTCACAGTTTTCTGGGCACTGAGGCCAGGTTTTCCAGAACTCTTGGAAAAGCAAGAACAAGCAGAGGTTCTTATGTTTGAAGTTATCTTGACAGTCATGGGGTCGGAAGGGGTGAGCAGCACCAAAGTTACACTCTGCTGCTCAAAGACCTTTAATTAGGGCTGTGTCCTCCTGCCCTATACCTACCAGTCCTTAGCCAAATCTCCCTTTTGACAACAGCTCCAGGGTCCTTCTCCATTTATTTCAGAGCAACAGAAGCAACTCAATCCTGACAAGACCCAGAAAAGACAGGGAAGTGCAGATGGGTTGGTAAAACAAAGGTAACAAAAAACGTCAGCTGTGTGTTTGTGACCCACCCCTCACATCACACTATCCCCACAGGAGCCAGAAATCAAACCTCTCCCTGCATTACTGCAAACCATTCCCCAGTGGATTACCAGTTAAACCCTTCCCATCTCACCTGAAAAACATTTCTGCAGATCTCTACCCCCTTATCACACCATGCTTAAGATGTTCCACCCCATAATTAAGCAGGGGCTGTATTAACTGTGAAGCTTTTAATGGAACCAAACAGCAGTGCTGGGGGCAGTGAGACACTGCATTATTAATTAAAAGGTTTGGAAGCACTGCTTCAGGTCATAAATGGGCTCAGCCTGGCTTGCAGTGCATAAGCATAGCTGGACTGCTGTTTCATTAAGTCTCTGGTCCCAACTCATCCTCCAAAGAGAATAAAAAAATTAACTGCCAGCATCCTGGGCACATTCCTTTCATACAGCTCAACAGGCTCTGATCTACAGGAACAGACCTGGGGAGGTCCTGTGGCTCCTCCCAGCATCATCTGCAAGGGCTCATTCCTTTTATCAGCTAAGCAGACTCAACTACACCTGCTGAAGGAGATTCCATCACCTCAATCTGGGGTGGGGTCCACTACAGAGGGACCAAAGTCACAGTATTTTGGTCCAAAAGCTCCTCTTTCTCCTCCATGACTGCTAAGCACAAAGCAAGGATCAAGTCCATACAGCACCAGTCCAAGTCTCATTGTTTTGATCCGCTTAGCTGATTAATTACATATTTTATTTGCACATCTCAAACAGGTAAAAGCGACTTTCTTTACTGAGAGGTCACAGCAAGGTTTAGCAGCTATGGCAAAATATTCCAGCTGAGGCACTTGGAATGCTGCTGGCCAGCTTTATCCCAGACTTCTGTGAATTCGGCCACTTACAGCTCTTTATTCCCCACTGTAAATAAGGATAATGTTCACTGTTTATTTCACAGGGGTGGCTAAAAGTTGAATTAATTGGGCTTCTGCGAGAGCAAGGATTCTGCAGAGAGGATTAAAAACGTATGCAAATGCGAGTATTAAAATGTTTGTTGCCATACTTGTTTCTAAATGCACCAATTGAGAAACACTTGAACTCTAACAGGGCAGTGTTCAATTTACTGTGCTGCAAAGGAAAACTCAGCGCTCAGCTGTTAAGGCAAATATAATGTACCTCAAAGCAGCTAAAATCTTAGATACTTGGACTTTTAAGGGCTTTTAAAGAAAGATAACTTAATTTTTAAAAGGGTTTTTTTTTGTGATGAGCTGAGTTAAATACATGGATTATGTAACATCAGTGAGAGAAGCATTTTCCAAGATCCCGAACCCAGGCAAGGCTCTGTGAACACCCTTGCAAAGGCTGGAACTGCTATTTTTGCCACCTTTGGTAAATGGCTCAGTGTGGTGCCTGGAGCAGGACAAGGGCAGAGTGTTCACCTCTGGAGCTGCAGCGCTGGCTTTGGAGCGCTCAGCAGGAAAAGTGTGCACGTCAGCATCCCCCCAGCCGGCCCGAGGAGCTTTAACTCACACCAGCCACGGAGTGGCTCCGAGATGCCACAGCAGGAAAACTGCAGGGTGGGGGTTAAACAAGCACCAATGCACACCAGATGTCTGGGGAGGACATCTAAAAAAGATCCAGAGCATGAGGAAGAATATTAAAAAAAAAAATAAAAAAAAATCCCCTTCGATGCCATAAATATTTATGCTAAAATCGAAGGAATTGGCTGAGTTCAAACTTGTCCTATATGAATCATACAGCACTTCCCTCACCCCGTCTTCATTTCGTGTGTTCTGGATGAAAGCACCACAGAGGAGGTGCCACAGTTGTGTCAACTTCTTTTCCTACATGGTAAGAGCAGGTTTTGTCGAGCTGCTTTAGAAGATGTTGCTGTCCAAAGAATATAAACACAACAACTAAACAGTTCTGTTATACTTGGCTAGCTCTTGTGTGGCATTTACTGATCTTCCTAGATCATTTAGATTCATAGAAATAATTTCCTTTTGCCTGAATAACTTTAATTTTCTTCACGGGGCCATTTAATTACAATTAGCAGAGCATCACAGAGCAAACAACTCCAATGTAGTAATCTGGAGCTAAGAAACCATAATTTTCTGAAAGGTTCTGCTCTGAAAGTGTCCAAACCTGCTACTGTCACAAATATCTTAATTCACTTTCAGAAGTGAGACCCACTAAATATTAGCAATTAAATAACAAAATTGGAGGATTCAATGCCATCTCTAAAGTGCAAGCCCAGCGTGTCGATACCATTTGTAAAAGAAGTAAAAAATACCCACTCATTCCCAAAAGAACAACAGCTACTCAAAAACATCCCTTTGGCAGCTTTGGGTTTCACTCTTCTTATGCAGAAGATGGCTGGGCACTTTGTAACTACAAAAGCTATTGCCAATCTGCTGCTCTGGGATTCTGAGTTAAAACAAAACATAATAAATGTTCCAAACTGGGTTGTATTGCCATACAGCAGCGCCATCCCTGCCCTGGCCAAAAAAAAAAGAGGTAGGCTTATTTACTAAATCTCTCTCACATCTAACTACAACCCATATTAAAGGTAAAAAAAAAAAAAAACCTATTTCTGCATGCTGAGAAAGAAATATTAAGCCTCACAAAGCAGGAAAGCGCAGTGCTGAGAGGTTTCCATGCCTGCCCTGTCAAATGGGTTTCCAGGAAAAACTACTGCTTTTCAAACACAACCGGTTCCAAACTTTTCCTGGGAGAGCAAACATATTTCCTGGAACCTGCTAGCAAGGTTTGGAAGAATGGGAGGAAAGTTATCCACTACACTGCCTGGTTCTCACAGCTGACAGGGAACACTCCAAACTGATGAGGAGTGAAAAGGAACGAGTCTTTAAATAATCAGGGACTCTTGTAACAACAGGAATTAGGAAAGGACAGGAGCCACGGGCTTGGTGAGGGAACTGAGCTGGCACCAGCCTGCTGAAGGCAACTTCCCTCCCTCCCTGTGTGCCACCAAGGTACAACATTCCCCTTTATCCCAAACATTACCTGCCTCCATCCCTGAACACCACATTGTGGATGAGCTTTTCCTCCAAAACCAAAACGAGGAACAAAGCATCACACAACATTTTCAGGGAGTGGGGGGAAGCTGGAGTGCACCAAGTGCTACCATGTCTGACAAGTTCTTGCTTTTAACAGTAGCAACAACAAAGTTTAAAAGAAAAGGGAAAAAGATGTGTTACTTAAAAAAAAATCTGATACCAAACAGTGCCGTGAAATTTAGATAAGGAACGATTCCAACCTCAATTTCACACTTCTGTCCCCACCACCCACATTTCTGAGCTTTAAGGACTGCCATTCCTATTAAAACGAGATCTCTGAAGATCTTTGATGAAATCCCATCACCTCACCGAGGTTTCTGGGTGACTTTTCCTTTGGCTGGAGCCAATGCTGCGGTGGTGCCAGGTACCTCAACCTCAAGGTTGCACAAGAAGCTGCACTGAGATGCTTCTTAACAAGGAATGACCTTTTCTAAGGGAATGGCCTGAAGTTGCATCAGGGGAGGGTTAGGTTGGATATCAGGAAAGGTTTTTTCCCCCCAGAGGGTGCTGGGGCACTGCCCAGGCTCCCCAGGGAATGGGCACGGCCCCGAGGCTGCTGCAGCTCCAGGAACAACGCTTCCAGGGATGCCCAGGGTGGGACTGTTGGGATTTCTGTGCAGAGCCAAGAGCTGGACTTGATGATCCCTGTGGGTCCCTTCCAACTCCAGATATTCTGTGATTCTGAGAACCAAAGTCCCCCAAGCTCGCCTTACCCTACAGTCAGTGCCAGACTACTCCTGCTGGTAAGACCAAACCTCTTCCAGCTCCGTCCATCTGTGACATGAGGTTTACAAGTGGACAGAGATAACCCTAATTAAGAGCTCAACTGCCTGTTCAGTGCCCTGGAGGATCCATCTCCCCCCACCCCTCCCAGGACACACACCAGCGCTCCCCGAGCTCCACGCAGCGCCGAGCCCCACTCGTAGGGGCAGGCTGAGAATGGGAACGTCTCCTAAAAATGCTGTGAGATGAAGCACCGGGGGCAAGCTGCCTCCAGGAAATCCAGAGGGAGCCCGGTGGCACTCGTGGCGTCTGTTCCTGCCCCCCAGCCTCACGCCACAGCTCTCCCCAAAGCAGGGACAAACAATGCCCCAGTGTGTGCAGCTACCCGTGCTGGTCTGGGGAGCAATTTCCAGGGAGATGATACAGGCTGCAGGAAAAACTGGCTGGCTTTAAAGAAGGAATTCAACCCCAAACCCCTCACGGTTCTCTAACACTGAGGAAGGATAAAGCCATTTTTGTAAACACTCCTCCAGGAACTCGTGTTCACCACTACCTCACACTATTATCAGTGAGAAATTATAGGCTCTGTCCTGCTGGATTATTGTTAGGGTAAACAACTTCCCCAAATTGCTTGGCACTCTGTCTGCATGCAGCATGTTCAAACTCTGTAGTCTATTCAGCCAAAATCAAATATAAAGGCCCATCTGTATTAAACCTCAAGAAGAAATTAATAGACAACTATTTTCATGCAAAGCAGATATTTAAAAAAGGCAAAGCCAATACATATGGATGAACTTTTTCATTCATAATTTTAGATGCCACACAATGAAGACTGTTGTTTAAGCTTTATTTTTTCTCTAACAGCTCTCCATACAATACAGTGCATTGTTCAAACTCTGGAGCAATTTAAGCTTTTTCAATGTCTCCTAAAATCCCTGGATTTATATCCAAAGGGCCCTGGCACTGTAACAAATTTGACTTGTGAGTAACAAGTTACAGCCTTAAAGCAAATTGCTCATTAACACAGAATTCAACTTACTGCTACAAACCTCACTACCTTTTATCTCAGGAAAAAAAATATGCTGCCTATCTTATCTACTGAAAGCTGTGGGATAACACTCTATTATATTTGGGTTTTTAATTTCCTTGTTTGAGCTCTCAGTACAAATGCTGAACTAGCATCCAGGGTGAGAACAACAGAACTCCAGGGGGAAAAAAAAAAAAAAGAAAGGTTAAGTATGACCTAAATCTATCCTGCCTTTGATGAACGAGGAAAATAAACTCAATTTTGATGTCAGTACTAAAGAGGATATTCCCAACTTCATGCTAGGAGGAAATGAGTAAGAAAAGCCCAACTGTGAAGCTGGGGCTCTTTGTTTTTTTCCTGAAGATGAAAGGGATTGAAAAAGCAAAACCCACAGAATGTTCTATAAATGGGGAACGTTCTGTAGGTGCATCTTAATTTACACGGCTTTGAACAGAAATTTTACACTGCATTACAAATAAGAACACTTAATTCGCCGTGAAGGAGATTCTTATCCGATTCTTAGTAGAAGAAAAGTGCTAAAGTCATTTTATATATTTAGAAACCAACTCAAACTTTGGAGTTAATAGGAGAAACTGATGTTACAAACGCAGAGAAAAATGCAAGGTCAGCAGAGAGAGCTGATGGAAACTCTTCTTTAGAACTTAAGAAAGCACGCTGCATTTCGTTAAAAAGCAAATGAAGTGAGCAGAATCTGTGCCTCTGATAGCAAACATCTGAAGTGGCCTTTTGGGGAAGACAGACACATATTCAGGATGCCTTGCAGTGCCCTGAGAGGACACACAGCTCTGCAAGCCAAGGAACGCTCCAGCGTTACAGGAAGTCAGTGAAATAATTATGTAATATGCCACTAACTAATGAAAGCTGTCCTGAAACCAAAAAGGGGTGTTTTTCTAGAAATCTGGATCCAATTTTCTTCATTTAAAAAAATAATAATAAAAAAAAAATTCCCAGTCTTCTGGACTGTCCAGAGAGCTCTGCATAACTATTTTGAGTGCTCCAAGTCTCGTAACATGCCTGGGGGATTTCTTAGCATCTTATTGCATTTCTTTATACCTCTCCCAGCACAGCAGTTCCAGCCCTGAGAATGCAGCAATAACCCAGAGCATCTGAAACTGGGAGAGAGAGAGAGGAAGGAAGGCAGAAATCTGCCTTCCAACACACCACCATCTGTACACTCCCTTGGATAAACAACAGAATGAAACAAATCTGCCTGGAGACTGCACCTCCTCATGCATATTCCGTGGGAAACCAGGAGCCAAAACTCGCTGGACAGCCCCGGAGTCAAAGAGCAGGATCACCTGGGCTCTGTTTTAACTCTGAGTGCTCCATTACCTCACACACCGGGCTGAGAACGAATATCGAGCTGGAGTTAAGTGAGTTCCCACCCCAAAACAAGATGCAGATGTTCCAGCCCTGAATACCTGCCCGGATCAAGTGCCTGACATTTGATAGGAAGCACTGGGAATGCCAGCCTGCCTCAGAATGGCGCTGCTCCCTGGCCTCTGCACCTCAGCCAGGGCTCCCAGGAGCTTTCTGATGTCCCTGAGCTCATTAGGAGGAAAACAATGATATGAAAGCATTCCTCATTAAACTGGCCATTGTTGATCACTGGCAGCAATGTTGAGTAGAAGAATATCAGATGTGTTCACATAAAGATGAGCATCCAGATGCCAAGGCAACAATTCGCCAATTATTTCTCCTTTTCTTTCCTGTTGCACCAAATATATTACAATATATTGCTTGAAATGGTTGATCATCACTAATATAACTCATTTTCCATTGGTGAGCACTAAACAATCCCATTTGAATGATTTAAAAATTTTCTTTCACTGAGGAGGGAGACAAAACTCAAATGTCTTCTTTACGCAACTTGTTAAAAGAACCACCAACTCATTGAAATTCAGATTGTCCTCCNACAAAACTCAAATGTCTTCTTTACGCAACTTGTTAAAAGAACCACCAACTCATTGAAATTCAGATTGTCCTCCAAAAAGCATCAGCTGGATTTGAGATTACCATGGGGCATCACGGGGGATCAAAACTAGTAATGAGATTAAGGAAACTCTCAAAAGGATACAAATTATCAGAGTAAAACAAACAACCTCCAGGAAAGGAAATGGCTTTCAAAGTTATGGACCCCCTTTCAGAAACTCTTTCTCCTCATCTCTGGTTATAATCCTTTTCCTGGCTGTTTTAATTACATGAGTGTGCAGAAATTTCCAAGAGGCTACAAAGGCACCTCTAGAGGTCATCTGGAAACCTCCTGCTCAAAACCAGCCTCAGCCAGGGTGGGATGCTCAGGGCCCCAGGTGGGATTTGAGTATCTCCAAAGGCAGAGACTCCACAGCCTCTCTGGAGAACCTGTGCCAGTGTTACACCAACCTCACAACAAAAAATACAAGAAATCATCCCAACGTTTGAGAAAACAACCTCAGGCAGGTCGGGTTCCAGCTGCAGAGCTAAACCTGCAGCACAGCCTCCCTTCCAAACAGGTAAAGGGAGAACTTCCAGATCCCCCACTCCCAGCCCAGCCCCAGCAGAAGGGCAGACCCCTCCACGTCATCACCACTTGCTCTCTCCCCCCAGAGAGGAAGGCAAAATCAGAAATGTGTTTAATGACCTAAACAGCACCTGGATGCTTTTCCACGCTGGGATCTCCGTGGCTGGAGCGTGGTCGTGGACGGCACGATTCAGGAACAGGAGGAGATGAGGTTCTTGGGAGGCTCCAGCCCCTCCCAGCCAGGGAAGACTCTCCAGGGCTGGCATTAACTCAGCAGCCTGGAGCTCGCAGATAACAAATTGCTATCTGTGACTCTTGCTGGGCAAGAAAAAGCAGGACTCCTCTCAGGATGCAAATTACACTCCTCTGCTCCATGTTGAACACTAGAGGGTTGCCAAATACTCATGGAGGAGGAACTTTTCCTATTTCTTAGGTACCAACACATCTCTGATCCACAGGCTGCAGCTGCAAATGCAACAGTTCCAGTGCCACAGGTGAAAGAGAAAAACCACCAGTAAACTTCATAAAACACAACTGACGCATCTCACCAGCATACCAACCATCTCAAAAAACAAGTGTTCCAAGAGAGAATCCAAAGGAATAAGGAACCCACCTACTTCCTGTGGCCTGTAGGCCCATCATTCTTTCCTCTGAAATTTCAAACCTGTTTTCCCACCACACAATGCATTTGTATCTAACCTTACATCTTCAAAAGGGCTTTTCAGGAATGCATCAATTTATAAGTAATTCGAGTGTGGCCTTCAATAAATCCTAATTAATGGAGTTTGAAAGGGCATTTTGTTGTCAATATAGTAACTGCTGCCAACAGTGTCCCTGGAAAGACAGGATCCATCACTGCTGCCACAACTCAGTTATAAAATAAATACTATGGCAGAGGCCTGGAAGATCCTGTAGGCATCTCTAAAACACCCTTTGAGTTCAGAGCAGATGTTGCCAGTGTTTATACTTTTTAAACCATTGGGATATAAACACCTCACTATAAACACCACTGAAGTTTTGCTTTGCTTTTCTTCATTTTGTGTGTGTTTATTTTAGTGTTAAAAATGTTAACTTCCAGAATAAGGAAAATAGCAACAGATGTCTAACCTAAACAAAAACTGCTCCAGTAGAGTGTATTCCTTAAGCTGTTCTTTTGCTTTTGAACCATTAAAGCTAAGATCTGGTTAAATAACAATTACTGGAGAAGAGGGTGGGGAAAAAAAGGGGGCTGGAAAGAAACTTCCATAAATATTAGGCATAATTACAATGAATTGAACTAATGAGCCAAAACTACAGATCAACAAAACTTAGTCAACAAAACACTCAGAAAGATGTATTAGGTAAATAAAGTTCTGCATAAAATTCCATGGTCTTCATCAGAAGTCATCAATTGCTTCCAAAGAGAACACTAATTACTGCAGAGAGCAGTGAAAAAGTTAAAGGATCCTGAAAGTTGTTTTTCCTTTTTTTTTCTTTTCCTTTTAAACGAGTTTTCTTGCTCTAACAAAGAAAGCATGGGGTAAGAAAGAAGTGGGGAATTCAACTCCATTGAACCCCACCTCTGGATTATTCAGCTCAATCTTCTGTAAAAGAGCTTTATTCAAATGAATATATACATATTTGTGCAGGAAAGAAAAAGAAGGAATAAAAGGAGAAACAAAGATATTAACAGTACAACAGGGAGCCCCCTCCACTTCCTGAAGGGAAGAAATGTGGCCGTGCTGGTTTAGGGATAGAGAAGACTGTAATTTCCAAAGTGAGATTCAGCTGCCTGTGCTCTGGCCTGGCCTTTTTCTGAGCAGTGGGAACAGAAATCTGCTTGGCCTGTGCATGCTCCTCATTGTTCCCTTCCTGACAACTCCAGCAAGTTTATTTTCCAAGCGAACATGGAAAACGTTCCTGCTGAATCAGAAAAAAAAAAAAAAA
>VXAZ01001038.1:47298-105275 GCA_013399875.1 Gymnorhina tibicen | reverse complement strand
TGCGAGCGCCGGCGCTGACAGCGGCAGTGCCCGGCACTGCCCGCGGGCCCCGAGCCCGCTCCGCCGAGAGCCCGGCCCGCCCCGCGCAGGCGCTGCCGTGCCGGGGATGCTTTGTGCTCCGGGTCGGCCCGAGCGGAGCGGGGGGCGGCCGCGGGGAGGGAGGGAACGAGCGAACGAGGGAAGGAGGGAGGGCACGGCCGCGTCAGAGCCGCTCGCACAGGAAACGCCGCCCGGCAGCAGCGGGAGGAGGAGGAGGAGGCGGCTGGAAGGGGAGGAAGCGGCGGCCGCGGCGCTGAGGGGCCTCCTGCGGGCACGGGCGGCAGCACGGCAGCTTGGGGGGCGGATGCTGAGCCTTCTGTTTAAAACGAATCCTGCCTCTCCAACGCCTGTTTCGCTCCCCAGCGCGGCCCCAGTGCCTTACAGCGACAAGTCATGCGGTTCTACAGCAGGAGGAGAGAACAGCAGCCATGGAATCGCAGGATGGCATCACAGGAATGAGAAATGGAATCACAGGAATGAGAGAGACAATTAAAATAAAAGGCGTGAGGCAGTGGCCATTTCCCCGTGTATCTAGTTTATATATAAATAGTTTAAAAAGGTTTCTCTCCACGCGTATAAACAGGCATCGCACACATTGCTGCAATTCCACCAGGGCACAGCCAGATCGGATTCCTTAAGGGCCATTAGTGGTTAAACGTTCCGGGCTCTGGCTCTTTAGCAGCTGCCAGAGCTCCGGTTGAGATGACAGCAGCGATGGAGACTGGTGCTGCAGCTCTCTCATCCCAGCGTGTGGGCTGCCCTTCTGCAGTCCCAGCCCGGAGCACAAAGGCTCCGGCTGCTCAGACAGATGTGCGCGACTCATCCTGGGAGGGCACAACATCTGGGAGGGTGGCAGCATGTGCGGACCTAATGGGCATCAGCTTGCATTTCCTGCGGATGATCAGCACCTGAAGTCTGGGGCTGATACAAAAAGAGAAATAAAAAGAGATTGCCTAGAACCTGAAAAAGGTTTCTCCTCGCTTTAGATACACAGTGCTGAGGTAACAGCACATTTCTTGAACGGTATCTAATAAAAAGTTCCAGCTGTTTTGCAAAAGTTGCAACCACACAGACCAAAGTAGTGCATGACATTTTTTAGAAAGAGAAATATCTTTAACAAAGAGAAGTGCATTGTGATTTTTAAGCAGGGGACTAGAAGTTCTGCATTTTGTGCATACTCAAGAGATTTTCTACACCAATCCATCAAATTAAAACAGCCATCTAATCAAGACATTAAGAGAAGTCTGAGGCCTCTAAGATATAAACAGCAATAAAAATCCACACCTACAACATTAATAAAAGAGAGGCACATTTCTTCAGCATGAAATGCAAGCTCCTCACCAGTTTGGTGGACAATATTTTGATGTGTACAGTTTTTAACATAGACAGCATCCCTGAATTCACCTGAATGCAACACATTTATTGGGTGCTTGGGAAGGACAAGAAGATAAGTATTTAACTGTTTCACTTTAAAATACTTAAATTTTTGTGGGAGGTGCAGGAGATGAGGAAGAAAAGAAAGCACTATTTAAACTGATTTAAAGCAGTGCTCTACTAGACAGGGGTGCACATGGGCATTACAATTCCAGGTCCAATTTGAATTCTCCTCTATAGTCAAAGTTACATATTTCTTCAAGCTGTTTGGAAAAGCATGGTTGGGTGTTGTCCACAAACCACTGACTACTCGGGAGTGCTGTCCAGACACTAATAAAAGAGTTAATTCTCCTTTATTAGACCAGTAGTCACTGGTGTGCAGGTTTTTGGGCAATAATAATCCCTGTTAAGTGAATGGCTTTCAGCATTTCAGTACACACTCTGATCAGACTTGTCAAATGTTGCATAATGAACATGCCTCACAATAAATAATAATAAACTGCACCAAACACGGGGAGCTTTCTGAACTTCTAAATTAAAATATCTATGCTGAAAACATGCCTACGGAAAGAATGGGGAAGAATTATCAATGTAAACGTATCTCGTATTACATTTTAAACCCAAAATCCATTCTTAGGAAAGCTGTCTTTGAAAGAAAATGTATCAGCTCAACAAATCCAAGTCCAGCAGACATGAACCTCAAACAGTGACAGGGTCACTGTAAAGTACTTGGTTCCTGTCAGCAAATTCTCCGTTCAGATTGCCGCTCATCCGTCTGAGGGACCTTCCCCTGCACTGAACCCAGTGATCAGTGCCGCAGGGGCTTGGAAGAAAGGCTATTTTTTAGTTCCTTCTCCATCCTGATAGCCGCAAACCCGGTTCCGAGCCGCGGGCTCCGTGCCCCACGCCGTCTGGAGCCCTTCCTGCAGGACCGCGCACCGCCGCTCCCGGCAGGCAGCGATGCCGGCCCCGGGATGCAGCGGGAACGCGAACCGTGACACAACAGCAGCCTCTAGAGGCAACGGGAACCCGGCACCGGCACGGGACTGCAGCCCGAGCATCCATCCCCGGAGCGGGGGACACACCGCAGCCTCTCACGGACCTGCTGCACCTCAGCACGGACAGCGAACCCGGCCCGCGCACAGCCGTGTCCCACCCCTGAGGCACAAAGAGCAGGAAAACAGCAAAGAGCAGCTAAATCACCGCTGTCGGTAATAGGGCTTAATATAAAAACAAATCCTTACGGCTGTATGTTATTTGTTTACCTGAATTTTTTGTCGGGAAAACATTCTTAATATATAAAGTCTGTAATGTCAGATTTGACAGTGAGAGTTGATGTGGGTTTTAGAGTATTTGAACATTACAAACACACAGGGAGCTGCTTTTTTTTCACCTTTTCTCTGCCCTCCTCGACCCTCTCCCTCCCTCTGCCCTCTCGCATGTGCTGCTGCCTCTGGCAGTGCTGAAGAGCCTGAGAAAATAAAATGCCTTTGGTGCCTGCACTCCACAACATCTTCCAGGGGAAAAATGGGCAACGCTGGCCAAGGACCAACCCCACAGATGGGAGACAACTGAATTTCCACCCGTCAAGATCATCAGCAGAGAGCAACTATTGAAACAGGGACCAGTTCTGCAACTGAGAGAAAAAATAGCCTTTCCAGAGGTGAGACACACTCAGATGTGTCTGTGTGACCACACAGTGCTGCTCAGTATAATTCCATTTTCGAGTGGGTAATTACCAGCTGCAGCTCCTCAGGTCAGACAGGCACCTACTGAAACCTCAATGCACACCAAGGAAGAGGTGGAGGAATAAAGCAAGAACATTTGAAAACAGGTTTTACCTTTTTTTCTTTCCCTAAGAAAGGAGCAAATTCGAGCTGAGGGTTGCTAGGTGGCGATGTGCCTGAAGGAAAAGGCTTTTCTTTTTCCCCACGCTCCACTGCAACATTTTTGCTCTCACCACCCCTGTTGTTACATTTCTGTTACAATGTATTTCACAGCAGAAAGGGAAAACAAAAATTCTCCTTGAAGCAAGATGGGGTGTTTGCTTTGAAATCCCTTCAGGTGTGGTGAGGAAATACAGTTAAAACGGACTGAACACGCAGCAAATCCAGAAATGTATGACAAGGAAAATGACATTTCAAGCTCCTTGCAAGCAGCAGCCTCACAGCTGAGCCTCTGAGATCCACAGAGAGCACACACAACTCCTCCCTCAGTGAGTCAGACACCACAAAACATAACTTTACACGCTTCTTACAAAGCATTAAGCACTCACAAGTGCACCGGTGAACAGGAGATAGCAAAACACGCATTCTTCCTGATGTGCATTCTTCTTTTTTTTTTCCTTAATCATAAAGTTGCATTGCAAATAGATTTTAATCACACCAAACTACCTGTTTCCTTAAAATGAATAAATAATTAAAGAAAGCCCCACTAGGTAGAGCATCTCTGAGCTAAAGCTGGTGCCTTCCTTCCTGTTTTACCTGTCCCCTAGTTAAGGGTTCCACCAACGTGCCAGACATTGTAGAACACCAAAGATGCTTTTTTAATTATCACTGGAGCTTCTCAAGACTGAAATAGCAGGCTTACACCCAGTATTGACTCGTAACCAAATAATTTGTATATTCTATCACTCTTTTCATCCCCTAAACTTAGGCAGTGCTGCTTAAAAAACCCAAGCACAGCATTATCTGGTGAGGAAATCTGATTGTGAGCGTGTGTGTGTGTGTCACAAACTGCTGGGTCACTCACGCTGGAATTCCCAGCAGGACCAGGCCACCAGAGAGCCTGGCTGCAGTTCCCACTGAGCAAAACGCCAGGGAAACCAAAAATATAGTGATGCCTAAGAATGTCTGGAGTTGCAAGCACTTGTAGAGCCCAGGAATAGATGGTAATGACTTGTCTGGACTGGCTGATGGATTTTTAATTTTTTTTTTTTATTTTTATTTTTAAAGAATGCCTTGCTGTACTGCAGCTCTTGTTCTGTACTGCAGTTCTTATTCTGCACTACTCGCTTTCTTAAAGACACAGATTTTAAACATCACTGTGATGGCAAATAAAAATTTCAGATCACTTGTTTGCAAATACTTAGGGACTTAGGACCAGCCATTTCACACCAGATCAGAAAACTCCAAGGTATTTATCAACTCAAAAAGCTTGTGGTTAATTAAAACCCACCCTCACCAGCAAGAAGCATTTGTCTCCCACCCCAAACTAAACACACCTGCCGTCCTTCCACAGCCCTTTCCAGGTGGGAATTGGGGCCAGGAAAGGCAGGGCACAGCCAGAGCTTCCCTGAGATCCCACTGGGGCTCGCAGGGGTTTTTTGGCAACGACCACATTTAAGTTTGGGTGAACATATACAATATTCACAGAGGTGCTGTGTGAGGCCTCTGGTTTATCAAGAATATTTTCCATTTCTCAATGGTATCTCGCAGCTCTCAATTTGCTGGTGTTCTTCTCTTTTTGTTTTCTTAGGCTGGGCTGAGAACACTTCAAAAATGCAGCTAAAGCACACACAACAGATAAATCTAGTTTATCTGCGTGGAAAAATTGTTGTGCGCTAATTAAAAACTTGATAATCTTTCCTGTTGTTTGCATACTAATTTAAATTTCTGAAGGGTTGATGATAACCACAAACATAATTCAGCTTGAACTACAAAGAGTCTCAAGCCCCACCAGAGCCTCCAGATGCAAACAGTGAAGTGCAAACGTTGCCATGCCCTGACACTGCGTTAGCGGGGCAAGAAACTGCTTTATATTCTTCCAATATGAGAAATGAGAGGATTAAAAAAAAGAGAAAACAAAAAAAAAAAAGAGAGATTACTAAAGAAAAAAGCCAATTTTAAGTCAGCTTGATGCTCAGGCATCTAAACCAGTTTTAACTTAGGAAAATTAGGAGCCAGACCATGTTTAGAGGTTAGATTTCAAAATTACTGTGCGTATCCCTCAGCTTTGGGAAGAAGCAAATCCAGTTTCCAGAAGCCACTAATTACAGGGTTTAGAAATAAAGCAGAGATCTCTAAGATTGCTAAAGTCTTTGAAAACATTTCCCCTTATAGCTTGCTTGGCAAGACATAAATTATTCTTTTTTTAAATATAAATATATATAAATATATATATATATATACAGGGCCTAATTGAGCTTAGATGTCAACATATGTAAATCAATGGAGCTGAGCTTGCTTGCACACAGACTGAATCCTACAGTAATTATAACTACCTTATAAATGAGATAAAACCAGGATCCCCAGTGCTGTCCCATGCACCAAAATCAATCACAACTTTTCTTACAAAACTGAATAATTTTGGCTTCTACACATCAAAGCAATTACTTATCCTAAATATTAAGATTACAATATTAATAAGTACCTATTGCAAAACCCAGTTCTATAACTTGCAACCTAGTCCATTAAATTAAAGTGAAATTTCATTCAAGCTTTAAGGCTGTTCTTTTCCAATTGAGGGTCTTGTTCTCTATTATTTCAAAAGCACTTGAACCTAATAATATTTTTTACCACACCAAAAAAAAAACCACCCGGCTTTAAACACACTCTCACTTATCCCAAACTGCAGTGCTCACACAAACACCTTGAGAACCTTTGCTCAGGATGCTGAGGGGTGTCCTCCGGATCAAGAGAAGAAAAAAGAACAATGTGGTGATGCCCTTGCGTTGTTTATTAACACAAGCAAAGTGAGTTTTAACCGTATCTGATTTATCCACACACACACGGGTGTGGGCAGTGCTCTGCAGGACACAAGTGGAATGTTACAAATTGTCCTAATTCCACTGAATACTGCAGAGGATGCCCTTGCTGTCCAGAATTACAGATTCAGGTCTCAGAAACGGAGAAATAATAGGGGAAAGCTCACAAAAGTAGTCAGCCCTCCCTGGTCCAAACCACAACCTCCCAACCCTGCTGCTCTCCAGCAAAGGGAAGCCAAAACTCTTCTCCCAGTGGATCAAAAGTTACCATTTCCATTTCCACAGGTACACAAGGCAAGACATTTTTCCCTTCACAAATGAAACCTCCACCAAATGAAATGAAAATGAATGAAAATGAATGAAAATTCTCCACCAAAACTATTTTTCAGTGGAATCAACACCAGCTTTTCTTATCGTTCTTCTGCTGTTTCCACTCCCAAAAAAAAAATGGAAAGAAGAATGGTTTTTTTCATGTTTTACATTAAAAAAGACATTTATTTGTCATTAAATTCCAGCTTTCTGGCAAAACAGTAAAGCCTATATTTACATTTCCCATCACTTCCCCTCTGCCAACTCCACCCTGCTTTCCTCAGGGATCTCACGACCATCACTCACCACCTTTAGCAGAAGGGACTGTTCTTTAAACCCAAATGTTGGCTTTTAATTTACCAAAAAGTCATCAAAATCTCCCTCTGGTGAGCGCTGCCCATGCCACAGGTTGTGCTCAAGGCTGCGAGGAATCCCAGGTGCTGCAGGAATTTGCAGTGACCACAACCCGAGCTGTGACGTGTTTTAGCACTTGCTTGCTTTTACCCCAGAGGCTGAGAGGAAAGGATCACAACTCCCAAATTTTAACCGCAAGAAAAGCCTGGGGGGTTGCAGATTTATGGGTACACATCAGTTTTTTTCCCCCAAGGCTCCCATCCACCACCCCTTCACTTCCTGAAATTCAATGTTTCCCAAACGCCACAAATATTCCACAACATCCCCAAAATTTCCTCAGCCTTTAAAAGTGTTTCCCATCCTCGCATCCCCTTTCACTCACCCGCAAGCTCCTCTCTCCCTCTCTTTCCAACCATCTCAACACCCTTCCTCACGCTGTGTTCCCTGACCACCCCAAATCCCATCCCTCTCTTCCTGAACGAAGAACTTTTCCCATCAATCCCGCCTTACCCAGAGCCCCCCATCCTGTCTCACCACAATTTCCCAATCAAAGATTAATTCTTCATGATCCAGGCTTATAAAATTCCCTCTGGATCAGCCACAGCTGCTCAGCTCCCCCTGGTTCTGGTTCCTGGCAGCCCTGGAGCCACGGGACAGCACCAGAAGCTACTCGGTCATGGGATACTGAGATCCCAAAAATGAAGTGACAGGTCACACTCAGAGTGCCTCCTTATCTCTCCCTGTCTTGGTCCTTTTCCTCTTGACCTTTTATTTCCTTTCTCTCGAGCTACAGGTGCTCTCAGACCCATGAGCTCAAGGGAAGCAATGTTTTCTTCTCTAACCCAGTGATATTCCACCTTCTTTCCAAAAAGCTGGAAAAAGAGATATCCTGGGTATACTTGAGTTCACACCCTCCTCTTTCCACAGGAAAGGGTAAAAAAGGCATTATTTTGTGACACGACTGGTGGCTAAAGAGGCAGAAGTCCTAATGGTCCCAGCAGCTCCTTCTGATAAAGACTGCACTGAGATAAAATTCCCGTATAAACAAATCCCAGCTCCCAAGCAAGGAAAAAAAAAAAGAAAAATCAGCTGTAGGTGGTGAGCCGGGCTAATTACGTAAATCAGATTATTGCCAAAAACCCTGGTCTTGCTGCTTCCAGGAGCTGGAGAAATTGAACTGTCACACGAAAATGATTGCTCGGGCTGGGCCGGGACAAGCAAGCGAGGAGCCGCATCCCCGGTGTGGAGCGCGGGTGTGCTGGGACGGGGATAACCCGGGAGGCAAAGAGACGCAGCCAGGCGCTCCAGGCAGGCAGCAGAGCCGGGCGGCGCAGCCTCCAGACCAAAAGCTCCCGGTTTAGGACCTTGACACTGAGTTTGTGCCAGCCTCGGCGATGGGTCGGGGGCGAGGTTGGCTGCCGGGCGTGCGAGCAGCCCCGAGTTCTGTCCCTGCGCTCCAAAACCCACACACACCCCCCAGGAGCAGCCTCTGAGCTGCCTTGATGAGATCTGCTCTAAAAGGAGAGGCAGCAAAAAGGTCACAAAGCACAACTGAACGGAAAACCAAAAAATCCTGAGCTGGAGACGTTGTGCTCTTTGCCGCTGCACGCCTTAGGAAGCCGTTTTCAGGGTAAAGATTGTAATGTGTTATTTTTAAAACACAGAAACGTTTAAAGAGTATTGCTCCTTTTTTTTTTCCCTCCGTGTCCTTTATGTTGCAACTCCATAGCATTGCAAAGTTTTGCAATACTGATGCTTTTCTTAAAGGCCCCTTTCTGTGCATCTGAAGATATTGCACACAATTTATTTCAATTTTTTTTTCCCCCAGCTTTTTAACTCTACCAGATATTAAAAAAAAAATCACGTAAGTTAGGCCTCAAAGTGAATCCACAAGCTCAGAACTGGAAATTAGTGAAAACTTTCGAACTGAACATTTTTGAAGGCCAATCGCGCAGTGCCAAAATGCTTGGGTTGGGCAGAACAAAACAACTTTTTAAAAGTGCAGATGGATGAAGACTGTCAAAATACATTTTCTTCTTAGGTGTCTCATTCATCAGATGCACTCAGCCATGAAGAGACCTTCTGTCTCAGAACCAATTCACTATCTCGAGCTTTCTCTGAACTCAGACACTTAGACATCCGTAACACAACGGAAGAAATTATTATATTTTCCACTTACTTTCCACAAAGTGCCTGGAAATTTCCCAGTTACTTTCCACAAAGAGAAGAAAGAACACACCTAGACTGGAGCCATGTGTTTTTTTTATTTTTGAAAAGGTGAATTTTCTAAAATCCAACACGGACAATAGACTGGAAACATTACGTGCACAGAATTTCTGTCTGCGAGGAACCTCGCAAACA
The DNA here is from genome assembly GCA_013399875.1 of Gymnorhina tibicen. NCBI lineage: Eukaryota > Metazoa > Chordata > Aves > Passeriformes > Artamidae > Gymnorhina > Gymnorhina tibicen. Next base: position 96,133 of record VXAZ01001038.1, on the reverse strand, counting down.
CGAACACGTTCAGTTTCCACCTGAGGCAAGGATCCACCTCTGTGGCAGCTGGAGAAATCCAGGCAGGAAGATGAGATTTCCCTGGAGGCACAGAAGCCAGTCAGATCCTGACTCTCCTCGCCGGGCCAAGGACCACACCTTGCTTTCATCCACTCTCGTAATTACAAATAAAAGAACTCTTGCTCTGGATATTCTTTTCAGGCAGAACCTGTCTGACCTGTTGAAGCACTGACAACGTGTTCAAAAAGCCACCAGCCGGCCAGGGGAGAAGCTTTATTAAAGGCATCCCAGTCCTTCGCGTTTCTCTCGTGGAACACCCACCTCCTTCTCCTCGCCCCAGACCAGGTGCAGGCTGCAAACTCCTCTCTTCAGCGTTGCTCGTGGGGGATATAAATTCAGATCCTTCCAGGGACCATGACCAAGGTTTGAGCTCACAAGAAAGTGAAGCATTTACCCCCTGATAAGAGAGAAGCAGCCAGTTCCTGCCTGTGCATCCTGATTTGCAAGCCCGGCATTGCAGCGACCCAAATGCTGTGGTTTGGGAAGCTGCTGGAGTTGTCTTTGACATCCCTGGGTTCTTGTGACCCTTCACACATCTCAGTGAGCACAACCTGCTGCTTAACTTCAGCTAAAAAACCCCACAGCCTGGCTTTGGTCTCAGGAAGACGTCCTCTCACAGCTTCTCTGTGTGAGGTGAGATACACCCAGATCAAATATAAGAATGAGGACTGCACATCCACGAACCTCACAATAATTAGAATTAATTACTGTTCATGGGAATAAGTCCTGGCAAGGCAGCAGCCTCAGTAAAAAATCTGCAGTACAGATGATCCCGAGATCAAAGTTCACCTCGCAGACTTATCAGCAGCAGGATGCAGCTACAAAGGGAAACTCACCATCGGTTATATCAGATACCCCCACGGATTCTCCCTCTGCACACATCCCTTCCACAGGGAACGCCAAAAGAACACAAACCAGGTGCCTGTCGATTTTTCCCAAACAAATAATCCCCCCAGCTCAAAAGCCAGTAGGCCCTCGATACTTTGTCAGGCTGCAGCAGATTTGCCACGAGTAAATTCACGTCACCAACACCAGCGTGGAACAGCACTCACACATCACCCCTGCCAAGGCTTCTGTCTGAGTTTTCAGTTTGATTGAACTTTATGCCCCCAAGAAAATCCATCTCTGGTGAGCCGTGTACCATCTCGACACCGTGTTACTCTCTGAACACGGACGTGCACGCGTGGAACAGGAGTTTTTAAAGTTTAACACAACCTTCACAGCCCGGCAGTCACGCTCTGCCCTGCTGCAGCCGCCCAGATCGCTCTCACTGACGGGCAGTGACAGACTGGGTTTTACACCCCGCTTTCTCCTCGGCTTCTCCACGTACTGAACAAACACTGAACCCTCACAAGTGCTGCTAAACTGTGCTGACAACCATCCCACCACAGAATATTCCAGCAACGCCGCTTCTGCTGAGCTAATTTAGGCTTTACTGTAGACTCCCAGACAGGCCAACCAGCTCAGCCTAAAGCCTGCTCGATTTAGGTTTCCTTTGCTTGCTGGAAGACTGAGTTTGTGTCAGGAATGTCTGTGCAGTGAAGACAATCCCAAAGAAACCAATTAGCCACAGCAGCTGGCTTGGGACTCGGCACCAGGAGCGATATCTGAGCAGTGCCAGAGGTTATCAAACACCCAACAGCTCGCAAAGTCTCACAGAAAGAAAAAAATACCATTAAAAAGGGATACAACTGGGTTTGCTGTGTTGCATAACAGAGGTTCAAAATAAACCCTGCACCTTTGGGTGCCAGGGCAGAATTGAGCAACGCCGTTTGTGATAAGCTCGGCGCAGCAGTGATTGCAGACAAACAGGTCCAGGGGCAGGGTGGCAGCAGATGACAGAGAGGCCTCCCAAATGCAGTCAGCACGCACAAACCCTAACAGAAACATCGAGTCCTCGTCTCCACACACTCATGTCTCCTCTAATATTCCAGTGATAAACTTCATTCTTGGTCTGATCTGAATGAAGTGCAGCGAGCCCTCTGAAGATTGGAATCAATGAAAATGCTTGGATATTGACACAATCGCATCCCAAACTCACTGAGCTGATGCTGCTGTGTCATGGTAAGGGCCTGGCTTCAAAAACCTGGTTTCCTGTATTGGCTTCCAAGTGAAAACTGATAAAACATCTGTGCACAGCCTAACACTGAGAACAAACTGGGAGGGGATGCACTGGTGACACCAGGATTTGTGCTGCTGTTATTCCATCCCTCACGTTACTGTTTTGTGCCAGCACAAACCGGTGTCACCGATTTAAATCCCGACAGACTCAACACCTGCTTCTCAGGACAGCGGCAAACCCAAACCCCACAGCCTGAAAAAACCAGTTATGGGCTAAAACATGATTGTAGCAGGCTTTTAAGAAACAATTGTTGCAACTCTTAAAGGATCTTTTAAGTTGTCAATTCCTTTCTCCCCACGCTCCAGCTTAATTCCTATAGAATTCCCTGTGCTGTTCCAGTTTCCTCCTCATACATTTGCTTCAGAAGGACCTGGATATTAAACCTTTTAAAATACTTATGTATCTAAACTCTTAGGAATTATGAGCTAAAACAACAACTCACTCCATGGCAAAGAAATTGTGCTGAGAACGTTCGAACACAGGACAGCCTTGTCCTTCCTTCACCCCCATTTTCACCATTTCTCACCTCTTCTTCCACTCACTGTTAGAATTTTCCACCTTTGGAAGAGCAACTATCAAATTGCAGGGGCACATTTTGTTTAAAGCTGATGACACAAACCTCTAACTGAAACAAAAGTACCTGCCAATTATTTCTTGCTATTTCAACAAAATGCAAAAGAAACCCTCATTTAAAATAATAAAAAAAAATCAACTATTGCTTAAAAGCATTAAGTATTTTTAACGTTTCATTACATTAATAACAATTAATTTCTGTGCAACCAAAATAATCTCAGTTACCTCCCAAATGGCATTGTGTGGATTTCCTTGCGGCCATACAAAATCATGGAACATTTAATTAAATAGCTGGCCCACGGAATTTAATCCCAGCAATAAGTTGCACACTCATTTGCAGCCTCCAATCCATTACCCACACACCACTGCCTCCATAATGGCAGGTAGAAAGAAAATTAAAAATAACACCTCGGGGAATGCAGAGTAAATTGAAAGAGACCTTAAAAAAAAAAAAAAAGAAATTTCATTTACAGCTTTTATTTCTCAAAGAAAACATCAGTCATTCTACAGCCACCAGAAAAATTATTTATCTTCTCTGTGTTTTAACAATCAAAAGAAGTCACAAGGTAGCATCACTTGCATGAATATTTTCACCTTACTTCAACGAACATGCAATTTCAGCCAATTAAAAAGGAAAATCATGACCCCTTTCCAACTTAATGAAGAACAGGAATCCAAAGAGGAAAGGCAAACAAGGAGTTTGTAAAAGTATATTTGGAATCTGTCATGTCAGAAGGAAAAAACTTCGTCCCAGCCAAAACCAAGACAGAATCCAAGCTGAGAAATAAATAAAAGGTCTTCCACAAAACTCTTCCTTTAGTACTTTCCAGATGTTAATTGAAATTACGGGAGTGCCGCCAGAACCTGCTGTTATCAATAACTGAAACTGAGAGGGGAGCACAGGTTGGAACAGATCAGTGCTGGGCAGGGGGGAACAGCCACAAGCAGCGGTAAAAAATCGACATTTTTCTATTGTCAGCCTTCCTCCCGTTACTAATTAATATTTGAGTATGACTGAGAGAAAAAGAAAGTGGCATTAATGGGGCAGCATTGAGGTCAGTGGAACAGCTCCTAATGCCACTGTGCCCTATTTCGGAGGAGCAAAAAGAAAAATAAATTTAGGACAGAGCTGCCAGATTATGAAAAGATCAGACACACACATGCACGCAACTCTGACCAGATGACCATAAAAAAGAGTCTAGGCAGGGACATCGAGGCTGGGAACACATCAGAGCACAGGCAGATAATGATATTCCAGTTTTTATTACAACGTGACACCACAGGTTTGCCAGTTTGCCTCTGCTCTACCTATAGGCACGGATAAATGTAATCTTCAAGTCTTGCAAAAACAAAGCCCTTAGAACCCCAGTGGTTGTGCCTCGAGCCATTCAGAGCCCCAGCACATCCTAATTGCCCACACAATCTCTGCTCTGACACGGCACTGCCCTTCCAAACACGCTCTGCCAGTTGTTGTGGCAGTGGGGACGGTGACATTTGGTTGGATAACTCGGGAAGCGAACAAGAAACCCATGAAATTCCATTCCTGATGTCAACCCACATTCCAGCTCTGAACTCTGCTGGCACGCTCTGGGAAGCGAGGAGCCGGCCTGGACAGAAAGTTAAAGTGGCCTTTAAAGGCAAAACGTCTGTTGGGAGCCACGAGAAGCTCAGGGCAGAGGATTCGGGGAGCCGAGGCACGGCCCGGGGAGCCACGGGGTGCTCGTGGAGCAGCTCCTGCCGGGAGCTCAGAGACTCCATCAGAAAGAGTCAGGCAGCTCGGAGCTTCCCACTGAGGATAGCATCCATCATTTTAAAAAAATGCAACGGACAAAAATCTAAACTTTTCTTAGTTTTCCAAGTTCTTCCTTTCCCCTGAAGACAACAGTGGACAGCCCATTACTTTCCCTCACACTCAAACACTGACAAATGACATTCTTAATACACTGTGCACATCTTTTATTTCACATATGAATTGCTGATTGATAATTTTATTAAGGGCTACTATCAATGTTGATGTATTTAGAGCTCAGTAACTATTCAAATATACTTCTAAAATTGGAGTTCATCATTTTGAAATAAAGGGACAGGTTGAGTAGGAATAAATGTAACATAAGAGGATATAATTATGGTAAGCACCAGCACTCTGCAGTAAATATATCCTGAAATGAAAGTAATCTGAAATAAAAATATTCTGCAATAAGAACATGCTGCAATTCTCCCAAAGACAGATCCTTGCACTGTAAGATCACAGATTCCAACACTGCTCAGCTTGAGCATTTTGGAATTCCAGAGCACTATTGGAAAACCACTATATTGTCTATGGATGAGGTAACTCTGAGAACAAAAACAACTGAAAGAGGTCCTTAACAGACCTCATATTTTGGAGGTGAGTTCAAAGGGGAAAGCAGAAGTTTTGCATGTTTTATAATCAAATATTACTCCAGGTCAGGCTAAGCAAGAGGGGCATTCAGCCACAGAAACTGCAGAGAGGGACAGATGGGGCCGGAGATGGACTGGGCACTCTCCTGCCAGGGGTAAGACCCACCCGGCTCCAAAGAAAGAGAATGAAGGCAGGAGATTTCCAGTAATAAAGTTCCAGCTGTAACACACAGATGTTTTCACACAAACCAAACAGACAACGTGGGCACGACCCAGAAAATAAAAGCAGTCACTGCTCCTGGCACGGCTCCAGCAAAATCCGGCTCAAGTCCTAAAACTGCTCCCTTTGAAACAAAAAAAACCCCACACACGGGGCCATTTCTGCCCGACTGGTTAGAATTTCTCTGCCTTGCAGAGCAATAACTGGGTATCTAAAGCAAAATTATTCCAGGGCTATGAAATCATTATCACCAACAACACTGCTGCAGGGAATGCACAAAAATGCTCTTGTAGTGTTTTGGGGCACCTTTCAATGAATGTGTCATCAAGCTTGAAGTCAGAATAGAAAGGGGGGAAAAAAAAATCAGAGGAGAGTAATAAATCACTCTTCACTCTTCAATTTGCTAAATAAGAAGCATTTCTCCTTTTAAGCTTATGGATGACAGAAGTTTCTGCAGTGACATTGTTTATAGCTGCCCTGCAGATTTGTAGCCAGAATCCTGCTTTCACAAGTAATTGATTTTTGAGTCAGCAGCAAAACAGGGGGAAAAAATAAAAGCAAGTAATTTTGGTGTTTGCTTCTTGGGGAAAAAATAAGTTCTCTTCAGGCTGAAGCAAAGCACTGCTGCTTTTTTTTTTTTCCTTCTTGAACCACAGGACAAAAGGCAGAAGTGAGTAAAGCAGGGTGTTAATTAACTGTATCCTCTTTTTGTTTCACAAGCCATTCCATCAGGACACTCACCTCGGACTGGAAAATCCATGTTCAGATCCCTCCTCCTTCAGGTCAGAATTTGAATGGCATCCCATAAATAAAGTCTGGGTTCCCAGCCAGGGAAAAGAAAATCCCAAACAGATGCTCATTAACTAAGAACTTGCATGTTGCTTTTTACAGCAGAACTGTAAAAATTCTATGATCATTTCACTAAAGACCGTGTGACTGGAAAAGGGGTGAAGGTTGCATAGGACCACCTCAATTTTAAGGCAATTTTAACTGCTTCTAGAAGAACTGGGTTCATAATTTGAGCCTGGTTTAAGGCACGGTGTTAGAGGCAACAAGGAAGTTGCAAAGTGCTCTATTCCAACCCTTCCAGACTCTTGATAAAGTGCTGGAATAAGTACCTATAGAAACAAGCACGTTAAAAAAAAGTAGAGAAAGTAGTAAAAATGCCAAATCCCAAGTACTGCTGAAAAATTTTAACTCCTTTCCTCTCACCAGCTCTGCCCCGCTGCCTTTTCCTGCGTGGCACTGCCGTTTCCAAGCGTGTCCTGGGTGTTCTCTGTGCTCTCTAAGGCCATCCAGGAAAGCACCCTGCATTCTTCCAGGCAGCCTGCAGTGCTAACAATTAGCAAAGAACTTTTTTGTTTGTTTGTTTTTTGCTTTCTAAAACCAAATTAAACACACCAAATCCCACGTACCACGGGGAAGAATGGCCAGATTTCCACAGCCTAGTGCGTTCCAGATGGAAAAAAACCCATTTCTGGAGTTTCCATCCCCACCAGCAAACTCCACGCGCCAAACCTGACCAGGGAATAACGTCCCCGCGCCCTTGGGGAATTCAGGCTGTAACCAGTGGGAGCTCTGGTAAAAACAGACGAGCTGAGCACAAATCCCAAGGCCAGCACTTGAGAAGTGACAACCGTTCAGGAGCATGAGCGCTGACAAGTCCCACGTGGGACGCGCGGGGATTCGGCCAGCCGCGATTTTCGGAGCCCTGCTTGGTGCCCGATGGCAAATTCCATCCCAGCCAGAAGATTCCTCCCCCTCCATCGCCAGACAACGTTTGAAGAGATAACGTTTCAGCCAGCACCGCTTACTCGGGGAGGGGGGAACGCCACCAGCCCCCCTATTTCACCCCCGGTGAGCTGCAAAGGGAAGAAAAGCCACATTGTGCGGCTGCCACCGCTCGGGAGCTCCGGGCAGGAACATCTGGGATGCTGAAGGATGCTAGGACAATGTTTACAAACTGCAGGCGGCTGAACTTCGGGGAAAAAAATTAATTCCAAAGGAACGTGCAGGCCCCCCTTTGTTCCTGCAGGGATTTCCAGCCCTCCGCTGGCTCTGCTAATGGGGTTCCCCTGCTCCTGAAACACATCGAGGCGCCAGGCAGACAATTGCCCCATTTTCCAGCCTATTTAACGAGTTGAAAACGTTCTTTTATTTTCTTGCTGCAATAAACTCGGAGAAAAAGAGGGTTGAAACTTTCCGGGGGTAAGAATAATTCATTGTTGTTTTTTTTAAACAAAACACAAGCCAAGCAAGCAGTTGTCCTACGTAACGCTCCTTCCTTCCAAGAAAACCCTAAAATTAATGGGATGGCCCTGGCAGCACTCGCAGGAAGCTACTCTGGGAGATACTGAGTGATACAAACAGCTAAAGGTTTTGGAGAGACAAAAAGCAGAAGGCCAGGAATTCAGCCATTCAGATATTTGACTAAAAACCAGATTTACTGATATTTAAAACAGAGAGGGTATCAGGGTTTTCTGTGTGGCTCATCAAATTTAAAAGCAGAACACTCCGCATGTTATTACTCAGAGTTTTATTATTTCAAGCTCTTGGTATTCATACAACATCAGATGATTCAGGCTGCATCACAAGGACTGAACCACTTATGTTTTTCCATCACATTATTACTCAGCTGAAACATCACATTTCCATACTTTTCCCCCTTCCATTAAAAAAAAAAAACAAAACAAAAATAAAAATAAAGGACGATTTATGTCACAAATTCCACTCCAAAACCAACAGGACTCCCTCCACTGATGATCAAACATTACTTAAATGACAGACTGATAAATGGACTTTCAACACACCTCTCACAGCTGTTAATGGGTTACAAATGTAGATTTTTGCTGACGCTGCTCCTCAGAAATCAGAGCTTTTCCTTCAGGAAACTTCAGTTTCTCTTTTGCTGGACAGCACAGACAAGCTCTGACCACAAGCACGGTTGCTAGATCATAAAAACTATTCAGTTCCTTAATTACACATTAATTTCCACAATTAAATAATCCAGGGTATTAGAGTGAATTGCAGAACACCACCAGTCCAATCACATTTCTAATTTTTAAGACCAACTTTTTGTGTATATCAAGTATTTGCCTCTTCTCTGAGCCAACCTGGCAAAAAGACAATCAAATCAGTATTTTAATTAGCCATAAAAGAAGAAACAAACATCCATGTGGTGAAGCCATTTATACTCATATGAGCAATTATCCTGGAGAACTTCTCACCCTCCTCTCAGCCAAACAAGGTTCTGAAGAAGTTACCAAGCTCTAAATGAAAGTTTGTGCTGGGTTCATTAATCAGAGACACCCAAGAGCTGACAAACCCTGATTAAAACCCCCCAAACTCTGAAAGCACTGAAAAACAACACACATACTAAATACTGGTAAATTTATTTACAAAATGCAAGAGAAAAATCCACGTTCAAGAGTTCGTGCTGCCCTCAACCAAGCAGGACTGCAGCGAGTATTGTCCTGCAAAACAAAAACTTCATTACTGGAGGAGTCCTGGCAGTCACAGGAAGGAAGATTTTTAGTGGAAGCTTCATATACAACCTTCTCATTGTAAGGTAAATTCTTACTTAGGCCAAATGGGGAAAAACCAAGACAGGGATTTAGCCAGTCTCTGGAATGACTCCCATGTAAAGGAACAGAACCCAACACTCTCCAAAGCAAGGAATTTCTTAAGGACACAAACACATTTCAGGTGTCAAAAGAGCCCTAAGCGTGCTCCAGGATGCCCTTGTGAAACCAACGGGATTCCCTTCCAGCCATGAAGCAAGAGTTCTGTGAATGAGCAGCACAGGATTCCCTTCCAGCCCTGAAGCAAGAGTTCTGTGAATGAGCAGCACCACTGAAATCCCTCCGGATTCAGAACCAAGACCTTTCCCATTTATTCCTTCGCTATGAGATTCGCTGGTTTGGACCTGCACGTGCAAGTGAAAGTACAAAGGGCAAGTCACGTGGTAAGAGCACGTTCTACTGGAAATTTTTCCTTGTTTTGAGTGATATTTTGCTGTGGAATATCTCTTGTCCTTGCGCTACAAACACCACAATTCCTCCCAGCTCCACTCGGAACGGGGTGAGGCTGCGAACAGAAAATGAACAAGGATTGTGACATGGAACTGCTGCTTTGCTCCTGGGCAAAAGGGCTCTCCTGTTCCCCGTTTTTCTGAAGCAGATGAATCTCTAGGAAAAAAGGAACACAAACAAACGAACCCCACACAACCAAACCAACGCCAGAAAAAACCTCCCAATCCTCCCAAAAAAAACCCCAAACTGCAAATGATCCTTGAGACTTTCTTTGCACCAACTGCATTCATAGAGCAGATTCCATCCAATTCCTCACTTTTAGTCACCCAAAACCTTCAGAATCTGAGGTGTTTGCAGTGCTGATGTAACTGTTCCCACAGCAGGATGGGAGCTCTTTAAAGTTCTGCAAACATTGATATTAAGTCCTGCCTCAGGCTCACTGCCCATAATTTGCCTTAAATTTACACAACAAACAGTAGCAGTGTGGGTGGAAAGCCCTAGTGATGCTGGAAATATCATTGAAATCTTCAACACAAATAACAACACTCAGGTCTAATTCTGCTATTAAAAACTGCTTGTTTTTCATTTAAAACAATAAGCTTACAGAGCCACCATCTTCTCCAGTAGTGCTAAAAAACCAATAAATTCTCCTCAGCTCAGCCTTGAAGCAGGATCTTTTTTTTGGGATCAGCTATCCAAAACAAACAATCATTGCATATTTATTCATGAGGAGGTGGCAGCCAGCACAAAATTCGTGCTCCTAATGAACTCCTGATACCAGTGAGGAACAGTAAAAACTGATTGGTGGCTCTTGTCTACACGAGGGTTTTATTACAAAGCGGATTAGGGCAGGGATTTTAAAGCACAATAATTCTTCTGTACTAGAAATATCAACTGCACGGTCTGGCTTAATTATTTGAAGTGGATTAAACTAAACCACATAAAAGCCACTGTTGCCAAACAATAACAGTGTTCACAGGCAAGAAGTGTGGAGCAGCAGTTCCAGGCTTCCCTGCACGCATGTGACTGATGGCACATGTGCAAGGAGCATGGCTTCATCAAAGACAACTCTTTTCTTTTTTAAATGTAGCTCTGTATCAGTTTTGCAAAACATAAATCAAGGCTCACCAGGTATGGATCTGGTTCAAGGCACTGAAACACAAAGCTGTTACCCAGGACTTGGTGGTGCCATTTATGAGCTGTGTCCAAACCTTTCATTTCCTTGTGGAAGTGTTATTTTCTCCTGCTTGCCCACAGCACACTTTTCACTGAATTACCCTGAGAGAGTGAGGAAAGACATGGTTTTTCTCATTCTTTCCCATATTTTTAAACTGGGCTTACATACTGGAGGGAAGTGTAAGTAAAGTGTTACTATAAATCCGCACTGTGCTTACAACACAACCTGCAAGCACAAGTCCTGCTCGGTATTTCCCTCCCCTGTTCCCTCAACAGCAAGATTATGCTTTTAAAACTCTGTTTATAACTGAAAGACCAGTTCCCAAACGCCTTATACGAGATAAATACAAACTGGTAATCCTCCTTACTGCTTGAATACTTGCTTAAACCCTTCCAGCTTATCCTGCGCTCCTCTAAAAGCGGCCAAATTGAACCCTGGGCAGATGAGAAATCAGAACAACCCCAGCAAGAACAGTGCAGGGAAAGAAGAGGGACAGAAGAGCAACGAGTGTCAGTCATCTCACTGGAAACTGCAAGAATCAAGTTTACAATGCCCCACATTCTGTACAGTTTAAGGCATGATCACAATAAAAAACCAGCACAGATGCACATCACAGGATGGTCACTTCTTCTACAGCTCATTCCTGAAGCCCTGGAAAGAACCCAGCAGAACCTCACAGATGCCACTTACAGATGAGATAGTTGCACACTACCTGCAGCTCCTCATCAGGGGAAACAGACTTCTCAAGGCCTTCCCTCCCCTACTGACAGCCAGGAATTAGTGACAAGCCTTTAACTAATGTCTGGCTCGTAATGACATCACTGCCTGTCTCCTCCTGTTCAGCCTTCTCTTTATTTTTTCTCGCAGACCCGCTGCACCACGAGCCTCAGTGGCTGCTCACATCTCCGTGGCAAGAGTTAAAACACAAAACTGCAGTAGCCATTTCTGCTCTGTAATTAATCTTCCCCCGTGACACGGGAGTTAAACAAATGTGGTTCATAAATTTTCATTGCTAACGAGCGTGCAGGGTGATTTAAACTGGGAGCTGTTGAAATGCAGTCCATGGTTCCTGAGCTAAACCAGAGAGGAGACTGAAAGCAACGCCCAGGGTGAACTTATCACTGACCAAGGAACATCCTGGCCAGGATGGAAGCTGGGGGAACCAACTGGGGGCCACCAGCCACTGGGTCTGCCTTGGGTTCTACTCCTCTGTCTCTTTTCGTTTTCTCTTTTCATGACCGTAATTAGAATATTTTATTTCAATATTTAAATTGTTCTTATCTCTTACCCTTTTTTCTGATTCTTCTGCCCATCCCAGCAGGGCTGGGGACACGTAAGGGAGCAGCTGTGTGGTACCTGGTTGCTGGCTGAGGTTAAATTCATTTCTTTAAGTGCTAGTGAGTTGAAAAGTATTTGTTTTAAACAGTTCAAGATTTGTATATACACTAAGACACTTCAGTATTACTTGGCCCTGCACTGAGTGCCCACAGAGATAAGAGGATCCTTCACATTTCAAAGCACTAAATTATAAATACTGGTAATATTCCTGCACTCCTGCTCACGGCTGGAACATTGGAAACGCTGCAGAATTCTGTTTTGGACAAAGTGAGTGGGGGTACAGCAATGCAGACAGCACCACTGCTAGAACCTCACTGAAAGCTCAAGGATAACTGCTAAACTCAAGATTAAAACTTCCAAACCAACTTCTCTTTACCCGAACGAAGCCCTAAAGCTGACACAGAAAGGCACAAGCTCGGGGACTGCTCTGCTCATTTCTTCCTCTCAGCAGCTCCTCACGCTGCAGCACTCTGGGGTGTGATCCAGCAGCAGGGCAAGCTGGAGACAGCACAAGTTAGAAGCTGCAGAGTGGCATAAATCTAATTAAGTCTAAGTGGTAAGAGTAAAGGAATGTAAATTAGAACCAGATACACATCAGCTTCCTCACATGCAACTTGTACTGAATCAGACTTCCTCTGGATTCTCTAAATCCAGCCCAACATTCCTACCCTGTGCAGCTCAAAATCAAACTACAGTCTTAGGCAACAGTTAACCAAAAAGAATGCATTTAAGCTCAAGAAAAATGAGAATAAATATTCAAAATACACTTGTTTTAAATGTAGCCAAAAGAAATCCCCCTTCCCGGGCCAGAATCATGGTTGAAATTATTTCCTCAAGGAGTTCCACTGCTGTTCATTTTACCAGTAATAGCCAATAACTGGGGCAAATCAGCCAAACCATCCTCTGTAGTGGCACCACTGAAAGCTTGGTACTTATCCAGCAGCAAAGTGAACACGCAAGAACAGCAAAACCAGCGTTCATTACAAAGCAGATTTACAGCAGCAAACCAATTATTTCACTCCACCTTCAAGGCAAATCATTTTCAAAAATATACACAGAACAAAGGACCAAAAGAAGAAAAACTGCACTCACCTTAAAAGGTGATTTTATGCTCAGAAGCTACTCACAAGAGCAGCTCGAAATCCAAAATACCATTTTCCTAGGTTGATACCCAAAGTGCACACACTGCTCAGGATGCACCAAGGACGTTCATGACCGAGCACGCAGGTGACAGCCTGCTCTGTGAAGTGGCACTGCAGCTCGGCAGAATTGAAAATATCATTCTAACATTACTTACCCCACCTGAAACTCTTACCCTGAACGGTAAGAGCAAAAATATAGCCCAAAAAATGGGCAACGTGAGCCTCTGGCTATGTTACAACCCTGTAATTCCCTTTCAGTGAAGTGAAAGGCAAACGAAGAGCCCCTTACTAATGACCACAGTCACTCTGAGAGCTTCTATCAGCTGAAGTCTTTGCACCCCACTGGTGCCCAGCCCGTCGTGTGCTCTGGAATGAGAGCAGATCTAACCAGAATTAGCAGGGAGTCCGAGTTCCCAAACCGGCCTTAGTTTGACAGCAGCTCCATCACAACTTTTTGCCTGCTAACAACACAAATGCAGCTGGGAAAAGAGAGGCACCTCTTGCCATGAATTCATCTCAGAGTAACAGCAACGATTCTCTGCTGCCCGCTGGCCAATTTAAATGCGAGGTGTTGGGTTTGCACCTGAGGAGAACAACCTCTGAAGGGTTTTCTACGCCTCTACATGACCCTGAAGACAGTTTTCTACACATCTTGGACTCAGTACAATTCCAGGCTGGATCAAACCAGCCTCTGGGCTGATCCACAGTGCAAACATAAAGCAGCTGGATCCAACAAGGCAGGGAACTTACGCTTCTCATCGTCAGCATGCACCAGAGATGCTGCTCTCGACAAAACATCCAAGGGAGTCTCCATTCCTCTCTGGATCCTGCAAAGTTAAGAAGCAAAGTTTCAGAGAGTAAGCTCAAGGCAGCGCTCTGGGTGCTGTGCCAGCCGTTCAGGGCACGCACACGCACCAGGTCACAGAAGGAGCAACGCACGACAGGAGCACGACAGCAAAAAAACCCCAAAAATCCAAGTTCCTGCCGTTCTTTGCTTGCTACACCAGCACAGGACTCGTTGAAATTGTCATCGCTGAGAACAAGGAAACACCGGGATTGCCTTGGCCCCCACCTACTCACCCAAACCAAGCAGGGCACCAGAGCCCCAGTGCTGGAGCTGCTCTGCTGCTCACAGGTGGTGGAACAGGGTTGTCTGCTGCCTCCCACCCCAGTGACCAGCTCCCGGAGACAATACCCAGAGATTCCATCCCTGCAGTGCAGCCACAGCTGCCCACCAAGGGCGTGGATTGCTTTAGACCCTCAGGATTCCAGAAACTTCCCCTCCACGCTCTCTCTCCTGCGCCCAAAGCAGAATCATCCAAATTTTATAATTTTATTAAGGCTTTTTTTACTAACAAACACAGAGCTGAACTCTGGGTCTGTGTGTGTACAACCACACACACACAACTGTATTTTTTTCAATCACAATCACACCTCGGGGGCTGTTTGCTCCCTGGGTTCTGCCCCTTACAACACATAATTCCCATCCATGAAAAATTAACCCCACCACATTAAAAATGCCTATTTCAGCACTACACCCAGCAACAGACTCCCATAAAACCAGTGACTGTATTGCAGCTTCTCCAAGTTTCACATGAATGGCTTCAAGACTAAAAAAAACAAACAAACAAACAAAAAAAAAAGTCCCAACGTGAAATTCCAAAAATATGAAAAGGAAAGGAAGGAAGAGAATAACATGTTGTCAAGATGTTTTGGTTACAAGGTCAACAACTTATATGTGTTTTCAAATAAAAAGGCAACAGCACAGGCAGAACTGTTAACAAAAAAAACGGAGAAAGAGAAAAAAAACCCAGGACAACTAATGGTTTTGTTGAGGTTTTTCCACAAAAAATCTTAGCAAAAACCTCTCTCATAAGAACTGTTTACTGTAACTTACTTTACAGTATGATCTCAAAAAAAAACAAGGTAGTGGCAGCTCCAGAAATCTCAAACACATGTCCAGCATGTACATTGACTTAACAACAAGCACATGTTTGGGAAGCAATTTCCTTGCCTTTGCACTAAAACAATAAACCTCGCTATCCTCACTCCCTCTTCCTAAATAAGTCAAAGACTTTCAACTAATCAAAGACTTTAGAGCGTAAGAGAAAGGATTTTAAAGCATTTGTAAGTTGAAACAACGTCTTTTTAAGCTTAAAGCGTGTATTTCTGAGTTGAAATAATGAAATCCAGTAAGATTTCCATAGAGCTGTGCAAGAAGAAGAGACAAACTCGAAACAACCAAGTGTATTGAGGATTGAAACGTGCTTCTCCCTCCCTGCCAGAATCAGCTTTTGCTCAAGAAGAAGATTTTAACTGAACTTATAAAGTCAATTAACTCTTTCATTTAAAGGCAGGACCTGTGGGGAAGAGGGTTTAGAAAACAAGATTTTAGCGTATTTTTTACTAAGTTTGGCTTCATTATATATTCCTCCCACGCCTGGCCACATTCTCCTCCAACCCAAAGCAAAGACTGGGAAGAGGGTGCTCCCCGAAAAGCCTTCAGCCCCATTCCACTTGGGTCCCCCACCCCTTGGTGCTTTATTTCTCTCACTCTTTCTCTTTTCTTGGAGTTTAAACGAGCAGACTGTCCATTAGCGACCTTCTCACACAAATTCCTCTAACAGAGTGAAAGTCTTGTTGGAAAAATGATCCAGATTTGTCTGATCAGGGGATGCAGCTACAGCAGGCTGAGGGAACTCAGGATGCAGCGCTGACTTTGGCAACGCAAACATTTTTTTGGTCAACTCTTTAGGAAAAAAAAAAAAAAAAGCCCAACTCTTGCTAAAGAACAATGTAAAGGACAGCAAAATGTCTCATTATAAACAAATTCCCCTTTTTCTTTCAGCTTTCCAGTAATTTTCAAAAAATGGGAGCAGCAGATGCCCAATCCCTTTTGGGAACACGCTCCCAGTAAGAGAATTAACTGGTGACAGAAATCCACACTGGGACAAGGAAACAGGAACCAGGTCTTAATTCAGTTCAGGAAATTAGACACTTTAAAAACAACTTGACTAAAAGTGGCCTCAATAAGAGTTGTGCAGCTTTGTGTATTACTGGAGCTCATATCATGAGAGAGCTGCTGAGGTGTTCCCCTGAGGTCGAGGCCTCGTGAAGGATGTTGTGTTCATTCAAAAATTGCAAATCCCAGGGTGCAATACCAGATATTCCGTGACTTTTTAAACAGATTTAAAAAAAAAAACAAAACCTACCTGCAAGGATCTGTACACTGCCAGATTATTTTTCAAGTAGTGTTAAATATCCCTTTATTTTTCAAATAATGTTAAATATCCCTTTGTCTCTAAACTGGGCTAACGAGTCAGTGCTTACAGCTCAGGAAAGAAATAAAGGTTGCCCAGGAGAGTGAGAGAAGAGGGATCCTCTCTCAGCTCCAAGTTTAAAACCATAATTTGATCAGGGCAAGGTCAGCAAGTGCATGCAGCTGGGCCAGGGCTGCCTTGAGAGAGGAGCCCAGCCATGCTGGGGGAGTCACGTTTCAGAAAGGAAAGACCACTGCACTTCCCAGGCTTCCAAGAAATAAAATTTAAATAAATAAATAAATTTTAAAACCCCAACCAAACAAATGAACAAAAGAAAACCACACCTAAAAAAAAAACCCCAAGTCAAAAAGAAGACTCCTGACCAAATCCAGCTACTTCTCAGTGTGACACAAACCTGTCTGTGCAGCAGAACCCAGCCTTGAATTTTTATAAGTGTCCCCACCAAAGCCCAACTCTCTGCACCTACTTGGTCAGGGAAAGCAAGTGAGGGGTGAAACACAAGACACAACTGGACTTCCCCTGGTTACATCTGATTTAAGCACCGTGGAAACAGTTTCCCAAGTGTATCTCGCTGGTTTACAAAGTCTGAACTGTTAGATTCCAGGAGACACGAGCCAAAAAGCCCTTTTACAAGCATTCAAGATATTTTTATCTTCTGTAATTTCAAATATTAGTTTAATCTCTCACTCGGTGTTCTTATTTATCAGCTACTGCTCCCACTCATCGCTGCCCTGTTCTGGCCTCTCACCTACACAGCAGCAAAGAAACACTCTGGAAAACAGGAAAGACATAAAATGTGAAATCAGAGATGTCTAAAAACTGATCTAAACATGGATCCACCTGTCATTCTTTATGCAGCACTTGAAGCCCACAACACCCATCAGCGAAGTGGAACAGCACATTATTTTCCCTCTCCTTCTCACATTTTTGCAGGTTCCAGAAACAGAGTACTCTCAGCGCTGCAAATGCCTGCTGATGGTTTTTTTTTTGAAGGCTGCAGAGAAGTGAAAGCTTCTGAAAATGAACAGTTAAGTGTTTTCAGGGATTTCTACAGCACCTTCCAAGCACCAGGAAGAGCACGCAGGAAAAAACCCTGAGGTTGCTTGTTTGAAATTCAGGCAGCGGAGCAACCAGCAGCACTCACTCAGCCTGAACAGAGAGATTAATCCCACCAGAGTGAATAATCACAGCGGGGGATGTCAGGAGAGATGTGAGATAAGGAGAAGAACTTTCCCTTTGATTTTAAAAAACGGGGAACAGCAAAGGGAGGGAAAGGAAAGAGAAACAGAGATGATGTTTGGGCAGTGATCTCATCACGGAGTTAGGATGGCTTTGGCCTACGACAGACCTCAGTCAAAAACAAGGACAAAATTGGGTGATGAGAACAACAGACACGAGTGCAGGCAAGACAAAATGAGAAGAAGTTTGACACAGTTTGGGTCTGAAATCCCAAAGGGAAGCCACAGCCAGGACAATGCCTGGATTTCAGGTGGGATGGACGGAACAGCAGCACAGCCCCTGCAAACACCTGAGCAACACCAGGAACAGCAGCACAGCCCCTGCAAACACCTGAGCAACACCAGGAACAGCAGCACAGCCCCTGCAAACACCTGAGCAACACCAGGAACAGCAGCACAGCCTCTGCAAACACCTGAGCAACACCAGGAACAGCAGCACAGCCTCTGCAAACACCTGAGCAACACCAGGAACAGCAGCACAGCCTCTGCAAACACCTGAGCAACACCAGGAACAGCCGCTCAGACACATCTACACCTGCCAGGGGAGGAAGGCTGAGCCTCTCTGTGACGGACAGAAAAGCCTGGCACTTGGATTCCCATCTGGAGAAATGGCACAGAGAAGGTTGGAGGGATGAGAGGAGGATTAACAAACAAAGCCCATTAGAACAATGAAAAAGTGATTCAAGAACAAGGCACTCGAGAAACCATCAAGACTAAAGTGCAGATAAGTACAGGGAAAACAAGATAAATTGAAAAGCGGGGTCAAATAGGTCAAAGGCAGCTCCCACCTGGGGAGACACAGGCACAGAACTGCCCAAATTCATCCCCAGAAGTGCCTAGAGAGAGACAAACTCCGCTGATTTCAATGGAAGAAAGTGAAACTGAAGAGGAAATGCAGACACAGCTGGTCAGCACAACCAGCCAGTCCACACAGGCAAGGCAGATAAAGCAGAAGTTTGATGCAAATAGACAAATATAGTTTATTCTTTATGACAGGAGAGAGCAAAGCATATTTGCCCCATGAATGAGAATAACAATAACGACATCGTAATCAGTAATTTTCTCAAATAGTCGCAATACATTTAAATTTCTTCAGCTATGCTTAGAACAGAGCTTCTACTTGTGGATAGAAAAGTCCTGCGTTGAGATACCCCCGTGAAACGTTAAAATGCGAAAACGTTAAAATGTGAAAACGTTAAAATGTGAAAGTCCTCACTTCAGATTACGATTACCAAGCAACCCTGATCATCCCCTGCATTGACAACTCACAGCCTTGAGAGTAAGTTCAGGCTATTTGGCTAAATACCACTTTTTCTTTTTTTTTTTTAATGTATTTATCCCCTACTTTGGGGGTTTTTTAAACCATGCTTGTTATGCATGTGGAAAATGTGTTTGAACAGGCAAACCTTCAAACAGAAACAACGATTTAACTCATCACACAGAAAATTATAAGCTTAAAGCAGAGCTTTGGTATTTTACCTTGTGCTTTTTGTTGTCTTGTTACATAAATCCCCCTTAACACGGCAACATTTTAAGAAGAAAGCTATTAGTAATGCTATTTGAACTGAAAGCTAACAAAGCTGAGAAATTTAAGGTGGGAAAGTCCGAGCTGACCTTGTCTTGTACCTACAGGATCACCCAGAGCATCCCAGATGTTACACAATCTGCTGCAAACACATTATGAAACGTTTAACCACAGCAAAGAGAACTGAACCCAAAGCTCCCTTTTCCACCAGAAAACTCGGAGGTGTCTCTGGAAACCAACCAGTTCACCACTGCAGCGTGCAGATGCTGAGAAGGTTAGCAAAGCTACTCACACGTAAAAAAGAAACTGATGGTTTATGATGAGAATGCGCTTAATTAACATGCCCCAAAGGTCTGCACAAACATTTTCCATCCTACTTTAGCTACCAGGCTTGTTTTATACCAGGCTGTCGGACCTGCCCCTCTCAGCAGCACTCCTGGGTGCTCATCGCTTCAGCTCTGGCCCAGTTCCCGCGCTGGGGTGGGTGTAAAAGCCGAGCCCCATCCCACAGAGGGGTTCCCGAGCAGAGAAGGAACATCCCGCACCAAACCAGCCCGTCCCTGCTCCCCACAGCGTGCTGGGGGTGCTGGGGATTCAGCAGCAACTGCTCCAGCACAGTCATTTAAATAAGAAAATGCAAATGTACAACAGGCAGGCCCAAATTCTACCAAGAGCCTTAACGGGTCAGATCTGTATCTTACTTGTGAATCAAAGTAGTTCTTGTAACAGATCCCAAAAAGCCTCACAGCCTGATCCCGAATGTCAAAATTATAACTGTGTACCAATAAGAAGAGGTGCAGAGAATTTAAGTAAAACACATTCTGCATTAGAAATCTCCTCTCAAGTTCACAGGTAGGAAAATACAAATAAAGACCTTAAAGTCTGGAGAAGAACCCTTAAAAAGTTTATTATTAAGGCAGGAGAGTTTATTATTGCTGCCCACTTTTACAGAGTTTTGGATCCAAGGGTTCTCAGTAGCACTGCCTGCAAAGAGTTTCACTCAGGTTTCCCAACTTGCAGTTTGTTTCTCTGCGAGGAATGCTCTTTAAACAACTCTCTGTTCTGAAGTCAGAGAAAATCTAATCAGAGGAATTACCCTGCAGGAGAAATCCTGGAACTCTTCATCAGCCAAGTCCTCTTTGGTTTAATTTAAAAAATGGCCATTATTTCTTGTTCCTGATAATCCTGAAGCACCAACCCAGCAGAAGGGAAGGGAGCTGGCTTTATGGATTCTCCAGTGCCAGTGGAAATGGGTGTTAAATCCCCATTCATCCACTCTCAGAAAAGGGGTGTGCTGGTAGCAGCGCGGACAGCTTAACTCAGGGAATTAATTACTGCTGATGGCATCTGGGGAACACACAGCCAGCCCAACCCCGCGCTGCTAAAGGCTAAATAAAAAACCTCTGCCGATGGAATACAGAAGGTGCAGCGCCAAAAGCCTTCACAGCGCCCTTGGGACGCGTTCTAGAAGGTTTCACCTCTGCTACCGATACGGCGCCGGGGATTTTCCCTGCAGGAAGAACACGCTCGGCGGGAGCCCAGCTGCGAGCTGCAGACGGCAGCAGCGTCCCGGTGCTGGGGATACCCCGGCACAGGCGCTCCCGCCGGGGCAATTCCTCCGGCTCCCGCTGGCAGTGACCCCGCGGCTGCAGCCGGCGGAGCGGGTCCCTCCCCGGGGCACGGCGGAGCGGGTCCCTCCCCGCCCGGAGCCCGGAGTCCGCCGGGAGAGCTCGGGAGCTCCGCGGCCGCCCCGCGGGGGTTCCCCGGCCGCCGCCAGCGCCCGGCCCGGCGCGGCTCCCGCGGGGAAAGCCCCGCNCCGGCGGCGGCGCGGAGCAGGCGCGGCTCGCCCGGCCCCGCTGGCTGCGCGGGCCCGCCGAGGAATCCCAGGAATGATGGAATTCGGCGGCGAGCAGGTGGGGAGCGCCGCCCGCCCCCATTGGCCGCGCGCGCCGTGACGTCAGCGCAATTAGGGTAATGAGGCGCCGACGTCACATCCTCGCAGGTAGGGAGAGCGCGGGACCGGCCCCGCCCCCGGGGAGGGGCTGGAGGGACCCGGGGGGAGGAGGGACGCGGGTTCGAGCCCCGGGAGGGCCGGGAACTACACGGGGGGACAGGGGAGCACGGGCGAGGACAGCGCTCCTTCTCTCCCACCCTCCTCTAGCCCTAAACCTTTTCCTCCCCCCGCAGGAAAAACTGCAGGCAAACAACACAAACTAAACTATACCTACAGGAAATCAACCAAAAAAGTCTCTCTCAAGAACAAAGCACTTTTCAAAAGCAGAAACGTGCGTTTCGAATAAAAGCACGCTGTCACGGCATCTGACAAAGCGGCTCAGCAGCCCCAGCCGCACCGAAACACGCACGAGTGACGAGGAGCAAGTGTTTCGGAGCCTGATGTAAGCGGCTCCGCTGGGCTGGAGGATGGGGGTCACATCCACGCACCCCGCACGGTGTGACGGCAATCGGTGCGGGCAGATCCGGCACTTTGTTTCCTGTTTACTGCTCGCGCTGCGGCGGGGTTTCTCCGAATTCCCTTCTCCCGACATGACTCACCCGGCCGGCGGAGGAGCTGCCAGCAGCCGGGCTTGAGCGGGAGGAAAGCTGAGCCCTCGCCGCGGTCACCGGACCGCTCCCCTCCGCGGGGGCAGGAGCGCCCCGGCCGCGCCGCGCAGACCCGGAACGCTCGGGGCCACCCCGTCCCCGTCCCCGCCCGCCGCGCTGCCGGGAAGGGACCGCACCTGCCCGAGCCATCCCGGCGCTCCCGAGCGCCAGCCAGCCCCGGGCATTCCCGTGGCAGCCGTGCGTTCCAGGTGTGCCGCTCCCGAGGCTCCGGCGATTTAGGAGCCAGGCTTGCTGCAGCGCACCGCCTGTTTTTAGCGATGGTGTCACACCGAGCCGTCGGGCAGCTTGCGCATCTGGAAGGGCAAGGCGAGCCAAGGTTTCTCCAAGGCACTCTGAAGAACCTGGGAATGCTGCTCCCAGCAACGGGCTTGCAGAAATTCATTCCAGAGCGGGAGAGGATATGGGAAAGTGCTGCACTGATTTTCTGGTGTC
Organism: Gymnorhina tibicen; assembly: GCA_013399875.1. Lineage (NCBI taxonomy): Eukaryota > Metazoa > Chordata > Aves > Passeriformes > Artamidae > Gymnorhina > Gymnorhina tibicen. Next base: position 73,993 of record VXAZ01001038.1, on the reverse strand, counting down.
CACACTGAACATCAGTGGTCACCACACAGGTCCCAGAATGGTGCATTTTATCCTCACAAGGATCTGAGGTTGCCTCGGGCGGCTCTTGAAGTGCGTTGCAAAGGGAAAGAAAGGGACAATAAATCAACCTGAGCCCCACCAAGAGCCTTAGGGTTGCAGATTTGTGGGGGGAACCCAAAAAGAAGCACAGGGCAGCAGAAACAGAGAGTGTCTCCGTGGGATTCTGCTCATGGCATTTCTCCTGTCCAGCCCTTCCTCCCTCGGTGTGACAGACACACACTGAGACAATAAATGCACGAGTATAGGGAAAGCACCACAACTGTCCGTGTTTGCTCAAGGAAAAGAAGCACCAAGGCACAGCAGGGTTTATTTTAGATGCTGAAACTGGGATTTCTGCACGAAGTGGTGGAGGGAGCACGGCTCCCACACGGAGCCAGAGGTGCAGCCGGAGCAGCAGCCCAGCCAGGCGGTGTGGGAGGTGCAGGGCAGGGAACGGCCGGGGATGAACCCACACACCCTGCACTTGGATTCCTTGAAAGATCCAGAGCCCATGAAGGCTCTGTGCTGTCCAGTTCCCATTTAAAAGTCCATCAAAATCATGCAAGAATAGCTGACACTGAAGAATTTTCATATCCTTGCAAGGACAGGTCATGAGATCTCCGGGCCACCAAAAGCTAGCCAAAAGCACATTCCAAACCTAAATTAAATCCAGATTTAGCCTCCACACACTCAGTATATCTAACAGGAACATTTCAGTTGATTAAAAAAATGAAATTCATGCAGTGTCAGAACAACCATGAACATTAATTTCATACTTGTTGCAAAACCTTCATCTATGACACCAGTAACAATAAGGTAACATTTGTATTTTTTAAAAAATTGATATTGTATTAATAGACTACTGGAGATTATTTTCATTAGCAGCAAGCAAGAAGAGGAGTTTGGTGATCTAATATTGGAGAAGAAAATAGTCAAAATAGTAATGTAAAACTATTTTGAGAAAACAAGATACTGGACAAGAAAAATACCATCAAATATGGAAAACAAAACCACAGGCACTGAGAAAAGAGCTGAACTAGACATTGGTACGTATCACAAGGATTAATTGCTGCAGACTAATTACAAGACTTTTTAATATGTATCTCTGAGAAAAAAAGTCTGCCACTCCTGTTTATAACTGCTGGAGGGAAGAGGTGGGAAGGGTTTCTTTGTTTAACCAGACAGAGCTCCTGGGATGAGGAGGAGCTTGAGAAAGGAGAGGTCAAAACAGCTTTTGATCCTTTGGAGCTGTTGTTGCAGCTCCCAGCAGAAGTTTTAGAACAGGATATTTATTAAACATCTAAGGAGCCTGAGGAACATCAGCTGGCTGGGAGCAGTGACCCCGTGCATTCCCCTACCGACAGACTTCCCACTGCAGCGAGGTGTCAACATCTGGAAAAACCCAAAAAATGAAGTGCAAGTTGCCAAACGCTGGAAATCTTGGAAAACCAGTCTTGACGCAGCACAAGGAAACCTTGGTGGAGCTGCTGAACTCAACACGTGCTGCTCACCAGGCAAGTTCACAGATTAGGAAGGCAAAACCAGTCTTGGGTGATGAGCTGCATTTTGTTTTGCTCGGGTGTTAAGATTTGGTTTTCATTTAGCACAAACTTTCTAACCCAGTGGCATCAAAGGCTCTGTGCTGACTCAGATAACAGCAACAATTTATTCTGCTGAAACCCAAAAGCTGACCAAGACAGCTGAGGGTTTGTAGCTGAACTAAAACAAAAGCAGTGCTTCAGTACCCAGGTGAGGCACCCAAGGCATGATGCAAATCCTGGGACAGACTGCAGCTGCTACTCCAGTCCCAAATGGATATTAATCACCAAAAATTAATCACATTCTCCACACAGGGTGGCCAATGCAACAGAAGGTTTTACCCCTGCGTGAGGGAGCTGGGATTGTGGCTGGCCGTGGATCTCAGCTGCCTCAGGACAACATTTTAAGACTTTTTTGGGGTTTTTTTCAGTTTAGAGGCATGAAAGGCCCTTAAACCAGAGGGGGAAAACCCCATATTCCTGCAGATGCAGTTGCAGTCTGCAGGGAGATCCCATGGCCTAGTCCTACAGACCCTACTCAACCATTAATCCTGTAATTATTATTGAAACAAAGCCTGGCCTCTGTTCCATGACCAGCCAAGAAAAAAAAAGCATTTCCACTATAATAAGAGTTTCTTATTGCCATCCCATTTTGTTTCTCACATTACAGATGCTTCTTTTCCAGCAGCCAGGAATGCCTGGAGTTCCCTGGAGTCTGCAGCGAAGTGCAGTCTGCAGCAAACTCTGCACAAAGATGATGAAGTTGGTGCCAAAAGCAAACACCTTTCTCAAAGCTACCACAAACCCCATTATTCGTCACAGGTTGAATAAGGCATGGCAGTGCTTTGCCATCTCTGCCAGGCCAATCACAACGCATGCTTCCATCCATCCACACCTTCTTTTGATGAAACAGCTTAATTTTACACCAAATGACAGCAGCTTTTAAAATCAATCTCAAGGCATGTTTTATCACACGCGAATTACGTGGCCTCAGAAGCGAACACCTTTTCAGCAGTGTTAACACTCCTAAACTCTGCACCTAAAACTCTTCCTCGCAAAAATCCGCCTTCATCTGCTCTGCAGCTCAAAGCTGCCTTGTACAAAAACACACCCAAAATTCAAAACACATAGGATTTAAATTTCCTTGAAGATAGTTTATTATTTCATTACACCCCGATGTGTTAAACTGCAGTAATTCCAGCCAGACGAGTTGATCCAAACTGTGAGTTGATGGTTATTTATTACCTGCTTCAAGACAAAGCTTGCCCTCTTCATAATTGTCTGCCCCATCATCCCGAGGAAGATGAAAAGAGACAGCGTAATTTCAGTTGGAGCAGGGTCAGAACAGCAGCACAATCTTCAAGCAAACAATGAGATACTTTCAGACTCAAACAGAACCATGAACACCACTGACTCTGCTCCTTCAGAACATTTAACCACAGGTACTTTTTGCTTGCTTTGTTCTAGAAAAGATTTCACCCCATGGAGGTTCCCATAAGATGAAGACAGACAAGATAGCTGAAAAAAAAACTAAATGCGAAAGGAGCGTCAGATTAACAAATTAAAATCAACCCCTGGCCACAAGCCACTGGTTTTAATTTGTTAAAGTTTTGTTAAACAATGATAAAAAGACCACAAATGGTTCACAGCAAAACTCCAAATGGCAAATTTAGTGTAAAGGGAAGGTCAGTATAGGCAGTGATCCACGGCTGAAGGTGAATATTCAGAGTAACCTCTTTATTGAGCACTTTTTTCTTAGGCAGTAAACATCCATATAGTAGATTTAACTCCGTTTGATTTTTCTCCTATCTCTCACGCAGGACCAGATGAACTTTAGTCCAAGTGGGATCATTAAAATCACACTCAGGTTGCAGCTCAAGATGAGATGCAAAATTATTTTCAGAGCTTCCACAATTCATGGTAAGCTACATCATTTATCTCCATCTGCAGGCTGTAAGAAAAGGTTCTTCAGTCACCAGGTCAGGCTCTGCTCCCAGGGAACAGGGACAGGATGGGAGAAACGCCCTCAGGCTCTGCCAGAGGAGGCTCAGGTTGGACAGCAGCAGGAATCTCTCCATGGAAAGGGTGCTCAGGCCTTGGAACTGCCCAGGGAGGTTGGGAGTGCCCATCCCAGGAGGTGTCCAAGGAATTCCTGGACGTGGCACTCAGTGCTCGGGGCTGGGGATGAGGTGGGCATCAGGCACAGCCTGGACTCGGTGGTCTGCGAGGGCTTTTCCAACCTAAATTATCCTATGATTCTCTAATACAAATAACACCAATTTTCAACTCTATACTGGAAAGGGAATCCTGCTAAAATTAGTCACAGATAAGCTGGGCAAACAACAGAGGAGGCATTCTTTAAACACCAAAAACATAAAGCAAAATACACCAGATCTTTACTTTAAAAGCAGCAGTGCGAGTACAACCCTTCAACATAATGCACTTTAAAATGCTGCCAGAGCTGAAAGTGCAGTGATGCATTTCCTCACCTGCTGCTGTCTGCAGGGAGCTCACCTGAGAGTGCTGCTGACCCAGTCTCCTCCTCGGCAGGGTCTGATGCAGGGCTGCAGGGACAGAGTGAGCAGGGGGGTGCAGAACTGAGCACAATCCCACCATCCACCACCCAACACCAGACTTGGGAGGCAACGAGGGGAAAAAAAAAAGAGAGAGAGAGAGGAAAAAAAAAAAAAAAAAAGGGATTGTCTAGAATTTCTTATGCAAATAATTTGGTTTTAAAAAGCTTTGCCCCAGGCTGTAAAGATGAAGCTGTGTGACAGCATCGTGAGGCAGACACTGCTCTGTGTCAGCCCACCCCCTCTCCTGCAGCACTTCTTGAAGCATCCTAGGAAGGCACAAACCTCTTGGCTCTCACTCTTGCGCAGGGAGTGAGCCAGACATCTCACCACTGCTGAGAGCAAGACAACTTGAGGATGGCAATGTTAAATGAAAAACCAAAACCACAAACAAAACCAAACCCCCCCCCCCACTGAATGCTCCCCTCTCATGCTTCACTATGAATTTTAAAATAGGAGGTTTGGGGAAACTTTGGCAGGAGGCAGAGATGAAGCAAATAATCACTGTGTGGGAACACAGCCTTTCAAATTTACCCCGCCCACCATGGAGCGAAATAGATCCCATGGAGAGAAGTAATACAAATTAATTCAATAAGGAGATGTTTTACTATTTATTTGGCTTATTTAATTGAGTAGGGGAGGTATCTTAAACATCAGGTTCAAGGCTTTCAAAGGTCTCACAGTACAACAAAGGGAAGTGAAGGAACCAAAACACAGAGTGTTTATGATCAGGTTTCGGTTTGTTTTGCTTTTAAAGACAGCTCCTTGTGGCTGCAAATTCCTAAAAATCAAATTTATTCAAATTTAAAACCAGGAAGAACCCTCTATGCCCACCGCACTTGCACAGATTTTTCAGTCAGATCAGAGTGTTGTCTTTGCAGCTGCAAGACCTTCCATTCCTCAGAAAAAAAAAATGTGTATAACCGTCCAAATAGTCCCTACCACTATTGGAAAGGATTTGGCAGAATACCGGATCATGAAGGCAAAAATGACATGGAAGTTCTTAGACCAAAGATGTAACTAAAATATTTGGAGTTTGCATGAATAATTCCAGAACGTACAGTCTGAAGCTTCCTGTTCATGTATTAAAACTTAACCCATTTCTAAACATTTCTGATGGAACCAGGCTGAGTAAGAGGTTAAAACACACAGGAGAAAAGTGATTAGTGCCTCTCCCTAAGGCAATCATTAAGTCCAGGATCAGTTAGCAACTGTGGGGGAGATTTTTATCTAGAAAAACAGGTAAACAAGCTCACTGCAAAACTTTGTGAAACCACGGTATCAAAAGTGACAGAGCAGCTGTCGGCTCAAACAAAAAATACACCAGAAAATAGCTGTGTGGAGGTAATGTCTCTTTTTCCTGCAGTAGGGAATACAAAGAAAATTCATTTTCTACCCAGACTATATGGCCAGCAGAGTGACTTGGAAAATGGAGAATACTTTGTCCTCTCTCAACACCTTACCCCATGACAAAAACTATCAGACACACGCTGACCTGATATTCTGACCTTCAAAGCATATTTCAACTTCAATTCTATTTTTAAAATAATTGCTGGGAAAAGGCATGAGTCACAGCCCTGCTTGGATCCCCCTGCACTGGACACTCACCAAGGGCTGGGTTTGTTCTGAAGTTTCCCAGGTCAGAACAGGCTCTCGTGTTACCACCTCAGTGTGAAGAACAAGGTTCAGCTCCCTCAGCCACCCAGGAATGCTGGCCTCTACATCCATCCTGACTTTCCCAGTTCTGGCACAGATCCTGTGTGCTGCAAACATCAGGAAGCTCTGGGATGCTGTAAAGTATTTCTACCAGAAAGGGATCCCTCTTGCTCAGCTGTCTGCTACCTGTGGGCACCTTCTTTGTGCTCCGGCTGCAGCTGTTACTCCAACCTGCTGACAGTGGAGGTCAACAGAATGTAAAGGGAAGCCTCAGGGAAGCACAGGTGAGAAATACGGGCTCTGGACTTAGAGATATAGGTGGAATTTGAAGGGTCCCACAGCCAGGCACCTGGAGAAACCCCCTACTCCGACACTTGGAAAAAGGGGAAACGTGCAAGCACGCCACACACGTGCTGATGGAGCTCAGCAGCCTGTGTGGTTCAGCTTTGTGCCCTCCCCACACTGAGTTTGGGAGCAGCCAAATGATTATGTATCCGGTCAAATTTTGATTTCCCCTTCTTCCTGTGTCATCCAGTTCATTCCCTCTGGAGCATGAGGCTGTTCCACACCCCACTGGCACTGCGGATGTCAGAGGCAGCGAGGCCCATGCTGCTGACTCACCTACACAAACCCTCAGGAGTTTGATTGGGTCCAGGCTCTTCATTACAAAGAAGCCTTTTAAGACATCAGAAATAAATCATCTGCCTGGTTGCCTTTAATGAAAGCTCTGTTACACAGGAAAAAGGGGGAGGGAGCATGAAACAATATCCATGGTGGAACAGCCAAGCCAGAAAAGAGGGATGTCTGAGGAACAGAGTGAAAGACTTGAGAATTAAGTCAAGAAGAGACACAATAAAGCAGCATGGAAATGGAGCAGGAAGGTACAAACAGGAAAGTTACAAATGGAATGAAAGGCTACAGTGACTTTTCTTTTGTGGAAGAACAAACACACCTCATTAGGACAAAGAGTCAGTAACATATTCCCATGTACCAACTTCCCGTGCAACAATCCCCGGTTCTTTTAGTGGATTACAGCTGTATGACCAGAAGAAATCATTTCCACATACTGGTGGGGAACTTCAAAAGCAGCTAACAAGGCTGAAATCAATCTCTCTTCTCTTAAAAGTTTTACATAGCAAAGCTCTGTAACAACTGCCCCGAGTATTCTCCTAACAATCGCGAGGAGTTCAGAGCAAGCTGCTCAGGGCTATGATTCATTCGTGGCTCTCTGCCAGAAAAATAAATACATTCAAGACCAGTGGCCCCAAGGGGAAAGGTAGGCCACTCTTTAAAAAGCACAAGATAAATGATTTACAGAGCAGAATCCAGTTTTCAGCCTATGTGGACGAGGAGGAAGGGCTTTTTTACGTCTCCCAAAGATTTAGTGCACAGACTTGGATACTGGCAGTGCATCAACAGATGGAGGGAACTGGGAACTATCGGGCTGGGATTTGCAAAACTCTCTCCTAAGAGCAAGAAATGACCCCTTATATTGCTGTGCACAGAGTTCATAGAGCCAAATGGAGACTTGCAGTGGGTATCCAGCAACACGAGACAAACACGGCCGGCTCAGGTTACAGGGAGGCGCAGCAAAGTCCCACCTGTGCGGGGCCACAGGGATCCTCTGGCAGAGTGACAGTGACAAACAGCTCAGAGGTGGGCAGGGCCTGACGCCACACGGCATCTGCTGCACATAAAAATGGTTAATTAGCTGCTAAACAGCAAGCAGTACATTACCCTTCTTTTTTTTTTTCCCCACAAGAACATCATTTCTGGGATAAACGCTCAGCCAGCGAGGTGCAGGACGGAGACTGGTGTTTCCCTGTGGGAGCGAGGCCAGCTCATTCTCACACCACGCTGATTTGTCACTGCCCTCTAATGTTCTTTCATCCAGAAGGTCAGGGCTCCATCCTGAATCTTTTCATTCGTCCAAGAGCTCTGGGTCTCTCAGGGTCTGTTTCTACCACTGGGATCAGTATTTTCTGTCCTTAACCTTCCCACTGAGCACACCTGAGCAAGGCAACACCTGATTTCAGACTGCTTTTCACAGAGCTTATGCTGACAGGTAAAAACTGGCACGGCCACCCCAAGTCCTCAGTACACACGAGGTTAATTCACCCCACCCACCTTACAATCATGCATTAAACCCTTCTAGATCATCTAGAAAGGAACCTCTTCATGCAAGCGAAAAATCCAGCCAAACCCCAAGGCTGAGTTTATTTAAGTGGCTTAAACCCCGCTTAGTTCCATTTTTTATAATACAAGCTTTTCCAATGGGGGACTTTGGCCTCTTACTGACAGGGTCAGAGAATGCCAGGGCCATACAAACGTTCTTTGCCCCCATAAAGAGGTTAGGCAGCCTTCGACCATCAGCAAAGGGGCATTTGAGGGGATTTGTTTTACACATTCCATCACCAATGGATAATGCAAAGTGGTAGGAATCTGCCTCTGACCTTAGAACGTTTCCCAGTGATTTAATTCCTAGTTCACAGTAATTATTTCCTCAGTCTGGATTAAAATTTCCAACTCAAATATTTAAAACAATCCATATTTAAAATTTCCCTGTGATTAAAGCGAGCCTGCATGAGTCATATTACATACAACAATGGATTTTCTATTGTCTTTCTTAAATTTATGCTCTGAATTTCTCCCTGGAAACAGGGAGACAACTTCAACAACAGACAACTTCATTGCAGTTATTTATTTTTTAAAGTGAGATCACTAAATCAAACGTACCTTGAGGGATGGCCCTGATGGTCACATAATACACAAGAAAAAACCCAAACATGCTGATCAGGAAAGATACATTTTATTTCCATTTTTTACCATTAAATTATTTTTATCATTGACATTCTCACAAGTAAAATGAAGTCTTGGCTCTATTTATGTCTATTAAGGAAAATTTCCCAAATTAGCAAACCCACCTGAGTCAGTGTGAAAAATATTCTGTTTACAAAAGATCCTCCCAATTTATTGCACCAGACATGGATACTGCCAGTAATGCCCATTCTTTCATGGCAGGATTAATGTAACAAGTCATGTAAAATTCCAGTTTTCTTTAGTTCAGCTAATTTAAAGGGAGTGCAAGTTTCATTTTTGTGGGCAGCATTTTCAGGGGAAAAAAGATAATCAAAGAATTAAAAAATATGTGCTTTTGTTCATAATATTCCCACTTTTCAAGTGTTCTGACAGAATCTTCTGCCAAACAACACCTATTTCCTAAATGTGCCCAAGCAGATCCACGGAATTCTGGTTTTCCTTCCACCTCTGGCCCTTGTGACAATGCCCATGAGTTGGGCACTTTTCATCTCAGCCTCATGAGAGGAACACGCAATGTTATTATTACTAAATATCCTCATTTATTAATATTATTAAATATCCTCGTCGAAGGGTCTGACACCTGCCAAGCTGCTCATTTCCCTCTCCCACGCTGTGGCAGTTTTTTGGGTTCAGGATGTCACACACCTGGGAAATAATTTCCTATTCACGAGGTCTGCCCTGCACAAGCACATAGGGAGCATCCTCAGAGGAATTCTAAGGATGAACTTGGCAGTGCAGGAATGTCAGAGGACAGTTCCACATCTGCTCCAAACTCCACGGATTCTCCAGCCCTGTAAATCCCTGAAAGGACTAAATTTGGGACATTGATTATTTCGAAAGAGACTCTGGGGGTATTTTGGGAAGTAAAGCCAACAGCACATAGAAAATGAGTGACTTTGGGTTTTAATCCATGTGTACAATCAATCCTTTTTACTTAGGGTTCTTCAAAATATACAGGAAAATTCATTTCAGTATTTAGAGTATAACTCCTTTGCCCTATTGCCAGCAAACCTCCCATTAAAAAAGTTCCTATTTCATTAGGAAAATTGGGCATGTAAATAATCAGAACAGACTTCTTAAATACACTGCAATCTTCTCAAGTATGCAAAGTCACATCTGCAAAACATTTAGAGAAAAAGTCCCATTCATTTACCCATACACAGTATGTAAAGACTCAAGATGTCTTCTTTAACCCTCCCTTTGTCATCTTATATAATTTCTTCATACTGTAAGCTACAGATTTCTTTGCCCCTAAAAAAGGAAAAAAAGAGGAAAAAGATCAACATTTAGCAAGGCTGACTCAGAAGGTGCTCAGTACATCACATGAAGCCTTTCCCTGGGGGAATGACAGCCTAATCCAGCAGGCAGACATGCAAATAACCTTCCTGTCACAGTCATAACACAGTAAATAATGACACCAAAAATACCTTTAACGCTATCAAAGCGAAGAAAATAGAACAGAATTCTGGTAAATACCATGCCATTGCGCTTGGCGTACAATAAAGGCAGACATCTCCATTTTCAGAGGTCCAGCAGCAGTCGTTGCCTCCAAGCATTTACGAGTTTTAGATACCATGGGACTGAGGATGACCCCCGCATAATTTGTAAAATGTATCCTTGGAGTTAAACAATTCCTGAAGTTCTACCAGAGATGAGCCTTCTCTCACAGACCTAGAGTAAAAAACCCACAGCCTTTTGCTGGGTTTAGTCATTCAGTATTTGTAAATTTAAAACCAAAACACTGTTAGTCTTGGCATTTCAGGGGGGTTCTGAGATCCCAGCCAGTGCAGCTACTTGCTTTTCCTTTTCTGTTTAAAAGAATCACCCCAAAACAAACAAATAAAAAAACCCAACATAACACGCGGAGTGACCATTCAGATCACAACGCAGTCTAATCACACCCTTACAAATTCAGGACTGAAAAGGCAAGTTTCTAATGCTGCACAAAAAGCTCTACTTTTGACACGTGCACAGATGAAAAGTATAGCAGATTATACTCACTACAATCTTTCCTGTGTTTATTTAATTGAACACCTGATAACATTGACTAAAAACACACAGAAGGAATTTAGCCAGAAGTCACACAATATTGCCGACCAGAACACCAGGAAAGATCTGCAACAAACGAGCAACCTCAACCCAAGTTTAGCCATGTGCTGCACTGGATTTTTTAATTTTTTGGGGGTATAATAATATTTGTTTTGGAAAGACCTCAAAAAAATAAAGAAAGGAAAAGCAAAAGAAAGAAATCATTTAAAGATAAAATATTTTAAGTGATAGATGCATTCAAAGTCGAGTTGCAAGAAGTCAAATGAGTAGGCAGCAATAAGGAAAAGTGCACACTTATTTCTGAAGGAATGTGGCAGAATAAGAAGCCTCTGATAACAAATAAGCTGCAGAGAATCAGTTCTGCACTTCTCATGTCTCCAACTGCAATTTAAATAAACACAACTTCACCTTTTGTAAGAAATCATCCATACATGTAATTTTGAACTTACGAACCCATGTGCATCCCATACGTATGCTCCAACTTTTCCATATTTAATAGGCTTTTGTAAAAGCAAGCACACTAATGAAGTCATGACAGGCTTTTCTTTGCAGCATCTCAAGTAACAAGTAAATAATCATGTAAATCCTCGTGTGCCTGACGTATCTGCATGGAGACTGCACACACAGCAACAATTCCTGCTGCAGCACGAGGCCGGGCTGAGCTCTGGCACAGCACAAATGAAAGAAGTGGTTCCAACCTACAACGTCGAAACTGCGGCTTTGAAAATGCCCAAGCTGCGGGATGCAGCCCGTCTGACAGAGGAACTGCTCTGCCAGAACTGCTGCTCTGCCATTCCAGTGAATTCCAGGCACTTCTGGAAGCGCAGTCCAGCGCGTGGCAGACGCACCGCAGCGCAGCCGAACGCTGCTGCCGCTGCAGCCTGCAAGGAAAGCGCTTCTCTGAGCTGCCCACCTGCTCTGCCCCGTGCAGCAGCTCGGCAGCAGGGATGGTTCTCCTCCCTCCCTCTCCGCTCCCCGGCCTCCACGCAGCGCCCGGAGCGAGCCGCTCGCGCCGCTGCCCCGGCACCGGCACGGCACAGGTTTGTCCAGCCAGCTGCTCCCCAAAGCAGCCCTCGGGCCCGGGAATCACAGCTGCGGGAAAAGCTAATGGTTGTAATTACGGCTCGCTCTCAGAATCTGAAGCAGTTGGACCACATGAAAATGTCTTTCTGCTTCAGCTCTGAATCTGGGACTTGGTGGTTCCACCTCCCCTTTAGATTTTTCCACTCTAGGACGCAGAACAAAGCCCTGATGCGCATGGGACCGAGCCCACAGCATTTCGGTGTAAACACAGCTTGTGTCTGGTTTTACTTAACCCACGCTGAGTTCTCTGCAAGTGTCGGTGCTGTAAGACAGCAATTTGGCTGTGAGTCCCCCAAGGTTTCCTGGTAGGTTTGCCTGGCTGCAGTGTCCTGTATTTCCTTTTGAAAAGGAAGACTGATGCATGTGCTGCTGAAGAGCTGTCATGTGGAGCAAACAGTTACATATTTGTAGTGTGTCATGCAAGCCTTGTACAGATATTTCCAGTGAAGCCAGTGGCCTGCAGTATCAGCTCAGGCAGCTGATGAAGAGAGTAACTACCACAAAACCAGAGTACTTTTATACGTAAACCTGCTCCTTAAAAAAAAAAATCCTTGAATCCATGCAAACAAACTCTGTTCAGAACATTTGTGCTAACTTAAAATTATCTCGAACAACTGCTTCAACTGATGATCTAATCTGTAAGATTGTATTTATAGAAAAATCTTCAAGGCTTCCAGCATTCTTTGAGTAAAATATAAAGAAGAAAGAAGCTAAAGAAGTATCCACATCTCCTTCAGAGGAGCTAAATATAAGAGCTGCAGAGTGAGTTCCCAAAGCCCAGGCAGACTCTGGCTATGTGGGAAAACAAATTCAAACCCTGGTGCCATCTCTAATGGGAAACAGAGAGGCAACCTCACCACAGACTTGAAGAAATACACAGGCACATTTTCAAAAACTAAATAGGGCATTTAGCAACAAACAAAAACACAGAGCTGGAGCTCGACTTGAAAACCACATTGGCAGAGAAAGATGAAAAAAGCTCTCTTAAATGCCACGAAATTCCTTCTTGTGCTCATGCTCGTGCTCCTTGGCAGTAATGTTAATACCCAGCATGGCATCTCAGCACAGCTATTGCTGATTGAACATTGAATTTGGAAAAGCTGGACCTTGCACTGCCATGCTGAGGACCAGAGCAGGCATCTCACCTTTGCTGGTGTTGTTAAGATAAAATAAGCAGCTAAGGAAAACAGATTGTGTCCCCTATAACACTTCAAAGAGAGTTAAGGAAAACTTTCTTTTGCAAGCAAAGTATTTGTACAGTTATTAGGAACAGCAATAAAAAGAGCTCACTTAATGGAGCCCCAGATTTCATTAATCTCTTCTGTAATTCTTTTATTTTAAGCTACTACTCTTGATTATGTCAAGACTGCAGAAGGTCAGAGCCTTATACTTTTCCTAAAGTCTCTGCTAGAAAGTGTGAAAATAGGTCTTAGGGGAACAGAATATTACACAAGATTTGGATGAAGAAGAAAGAAAGAAATACAGCATCCTTAGGGACTGGATTTCAAGCTCCACATTTTCCTGTAAAACACATGCCTTGCCTGAGTCAAGCAAATACTTCCATGCAGGAGCCACATTCCTGTTTTCTCTGTGTAAATTCTGTATCCTATGAACATTGAGAGCCCCAAGAGCTGGCACAGCCAGGGCAGCAGCAGGAATGCTGCCCTAGGGATGCATTTTAAATTAAGAAACCGTGAATGGGAGAAAATCTAGAAGATACTGACAGATTTAACATAAACTCAATCGTGTTTGGAGACAAATATTTAAAAAAAAAAAATTAAAAGGGCAAAAGGTTTTTGCTAACTAACTCCTAAAGCCATGGACACCCATCCCTCCTCAATTCCAGGGCAGATTACACAAACATCACACCTCAAAAATACTGAGGTGACATCCCTGATCAGTTAAACTGCACTCCTGAATTCTGTCACTAATGGTCTTGGCCAGATTCTGGCAGAAGAGTGTAAATACATTAAAAAAAAAAAAACAACAAACCCCAAAAAACTAAATTATGCAAAAAGTAAGAAAAATCCATTCCCCCAAGCCTCCTTGCTCAAATTGCTCAAATTTGGCTTGTGCTGGAGGTAAAGGACCAAAATTGCTTTGCTCTACTTGAATCAAATCATAAAAATATGTTTTCACTACTAAAACCTCTAGTAGAAAATAGTTTTAAAATACAACTCTACATAACTGATTAGAAGGAAACCATCATTTGTTTTAAGGGGAAAAAAGCCACTATATGTAAAGCAAAGAGCATTTAAGACAAAGGAAAATAGAGACATTTCCCAAATAACTGGTTTCAGGTGCACAAACCATGATAAAAATTACAAGTGCTCCTCAAAGATGCATTAGGACCCCCAAAGTGCCAGTGCCAAGAGAGGCTGTCAGTGATTTACTGCACGACACACAAGAGCAGCTAACGAGCCCCAGAGGTGATCTGTCCATCAGAACAGGTAGGAAGGGAGCATAAATAATCCACAACTTAACTATTTCTGTTCCTACCCCTGCACTAACACAGAGAGCTCTGCCCCACAGGGCACTCAGGATAACATGAATTCAGCAGGAATAACAGCCTTTAAACCCAGTAATGGCTTAGTTTGAGTATCACTACTTTAGTGGAAGAATTGGGAATAGGTATGAATGAGTTCAGAAATGTATTTGAGCAACTTTAAGGCTTTTTGATACAAAAAGTGCAGAACTAGAGCCCATCAGCCAAATCTGGCCTGCATGGAGAATGAAATTGAACTCAGAAGTTGCTTTTTTCTTATTTTTGGGTTGTTGAGGGGTTTGTTTGTTTATTTGTTTAAGAGTGACACAGACTCCAGTCCCTTCCAGCATTTTATAATTTTGCAATAGTTATAATAAAGCCGCTGCTTCAAATGTTTTTCTTTTCCACGGACTTTTAATTAAACACACAAAAAGTTTATTCTTTAAACTCCTGTAACGAGACAGTCTTGGGGCCCTGTCATTTTTCCTTTGTGAAATCAGAAGGCCCATGTTGACAGAAATCACACACATTCTTACCAGCTGTCAGGATGGTTTTAACACTCTGCACTATACTGGAGGATCTCACAATTCCTGAAATGCCTGCAGAGGGAAAAGCACACAGATGTTACCCATCTCAGCACTTGTGTGGTGATTTTTTTTACCCTCCACCATGCACAAGTTAAATATTGTTCCAGTTACACAATCAAGCTAGCCTGAAAGTAAAACATACACTTAAACTGAGAAGACTTGGGTTTGCTCTGCTTTTTCATACTAATTAAAAGTATTCCCTAAACTATTTTATTTTATATATAACATGCAGAAAAAAACCCCCAGATCAATATTAAAACAGACAACAAGCAGTAGGAATTGATCAAATCCATTTATTTAGTGTTCCCATCAGTTCTCTACTAAGATGATTAATCACAAAGGATTCACAGTTGTTTCATCTAAGTGCTGGTAAATTAACATTCTAGAGCAGAACAAATTATACTCCCTGTTTACTTCAACACGAAATTGGGATTTGGCACTTCTCTGATCAAGCAGAGATACCTCTGTTGTGCAGTGCTTGCCTGGCTTTTCTAAATTACCAGCTTTTGGAGATAAGGCTTGTTTACCACTTTGCACTGTGGCACATTCAGTTCTCATCATCCAGGGGTTCTTAGGTATTAACAGAATGGTAAATAAAACCTTCCATTTCTTTTTCAGAACTATGAAGTTATATTTGTCCTACCATATATAAAAGCATACTGATATGTACAAAACTACTCACATCACTAAATACTTGAAAAAAATGTACAAATACAGCAGTCTCAGAGCTAGTCTTCCAAACTGACACATTCTGCATTGACCCATAGAACATAATTTCAAATATTTTTAAATCCTTCCTTCAAAGCGACTTCCATAATGAAGAACAAAGCTTAGGGTAATCCATGGATAAGAAAGGATACCATATTCCACTGGAAAATCATTTGAAGGGTAGGAATAGGTAAGAGAAAGGAACAAATCACATCTATGTAGCAAAATATCTTGGGACAATGCAGTTCAACTTGAGTAATCAGCTTTGTCTTGTAGGATTCCCAAACAGCTTGGCCTGGCCTTTACCCAGGCTGATGAATTAGGAAAGTCCTTTGGCCACAAAAGTAAGAGCATCTTGATTTGTTCTCCTCAGAGTTTAAACTGCTGGGTCTGAGAAGATCTGTCCAGGGTTTGATACTGCACTGCTGCTCCCTGTGCAGTCCCAGCTGTGCCTGCCAGAGCTACAGAAACACAGCCACCAGCATAATGAGCTCAGGGCGTGACTCAGGGCTCTGTGTGCAGCTCAAACACTGCATCCCCTGCTCCCACATCCAGCTTTTATCCAGGTTTTTATCCCATGATTGTTGCAGCCCAGCACAGAAGGTGCCATGAAAGAAGCTGGACACCTCCATGTCCAATCATCCCATGCTGCCTGGAGAACTGCAACACCCAGGAGCTTTATTTGCCCCAAAGAAATCAGTCTGAGAGCTCCCTCAGCAGGTGGTTAGTGTCTGGTGGCTCCCAGGCATCTAGGGAATTGTTGCTGTGCTCAGGGAGCTCGCAAAATTTGCTACCTGGAACAGAAAATGCCTCAAGTTCTTAATATACATTAAGGATACCAGGTACTAAACGTTTTCATTTTCCTGCAGTGTACCAGAACACTGGTGTCTGCAGCATCAGCTTTAACTTGCTCCTATGACATAATCTTGCCTCAGAGCAGTTGTGCTGATGAGCAGCACCTCAGCCTTTTCCCTCCAAGCTGGAGCTCTCTGCCAGGGCTCACATGTCTGGGCTAACCATGATGACTGGGAAGGGTAATGTCAGCAAGTCAGAAAATGACCTCAGCCTTGCAGTGTATGACTGGGAGGATATAAAGCTTAATATTTTGATGAAGATTTGTCTGAAGATGGAAGCATCAGATCAGGTGATCTAAGCAGGCCGCACTATTCCCTAAATGCTGCCTCTTTCAGGACCCAAACCACAACACATCTTCCTGTATCACCAGGAATGCTACTGATAATATTTCAGACAAGCTTGTCTGCTTGTCAATCAAATCCAAACCCAAGTTTTCAGGAATGTATTTCATGATTAATCTGGATTTTTTCACCCTGCTCTTTGAATCACCCTGCTGAAATAGAAGAACATACACAATAGATTTGTATACCTATCGTGTCTTAAAGGAGGTTACAGACATTGGTCCAGACCTACCCTGATGCACCACAAATCCACAGTCAGGGTCATGGGCAACTTGCAGTAAAGCTTCTTCCACATCTCTGTTCTTTCCAGGAGGGTTTACCAGAGCAGTTATCTTTTGTTGCAGAGTCTTTGGTAAAGCCATAAGTTGTGTAAATTGACCTTCTGGACTTTTATCAATCTGAAAGTTATGAAAATAAGGCATTAAAAACATTCAGTTCTCTGTTTTTTTAAAGGAGTCAGGAAACTGGCCTCTGATAAATGTCTCACAGAACCTGATCCGTTTCACTAGAAAAGGTCATTGACAATGCTAATAAAAGCTTCCCAAGCACAGGGAAATGCAGTACCTCAGGTCTCAACCTGAAGAATGACTCAGTGCAAGGGTTTTTATTCAAGGGAAGACACACATGATCTTGCTGTGTCTGCAAGTAAGTTTTCATTGAAACTGTATCATTTCTGTTGTATCCAATTTCCTTTGGAAACATAAGTACACTACGATATAAAAAAAGTTCCCCAAAGACCACTTAGCCGAGTTTCTTCTGCCTGAATATAATCAAACTGCAGACACACACACATTTCAAGTGCAGTTTGAAACCCATTTTCTCTGCTTTAAACTCCAAACCACATCTGGTTTGTATAATTTGAAGAAAACATTCATCCCACATTTTCCAATCTAAATCAGCAATTCAACAACCCTTTTTTGAATACAATGATACCAACACGCAGGCCTGTACACATTTCTCCAAAATGTAATGCAGGATGGGGCAGAGCTCTCCAAAAGTGGAGGAAAATCTGAAGAGCTCCTTCCCTCCCACACAAGGTTTTAGACACTTCATGGAGACATCAGACAGGAGTCTGGTTGCCCTCTCCACTCCCTTTTGTCAGTGTGGAGAAAATGATCTCCAGATGAGTCAGCCACAACTCCAGAGGCAGCCGACAGCGAGCAGCTCTGAGCATTGTGTGGGAGGAATCCGTGCCTGAACCAAGACTCAGAGCTGGGGTCTGCCTTCCCTTGGTTCTGAGGCACCTTTGAAGAAAGAATTTTCTCTGTAGCTCTGCGTATCCTGGAGCAGGGGGTTCTACTCTGTGCTCGCTGCACCCCCAACAGCAGTCAGCCACCTCAGGCTGGGGAATGAATGCCAGCAACCAGAGGAAGGTGTGAGCAATAAAGTATTAAAGCACTTTGCTTCAAATCAACAGCAAAATGAGGGCGTTTAATCAACGGTCTTGATGACTGTTATGGGATTGTGGAGAGATTTATTATGCAACAATAAATTTGCAGTATGCTACCAGGATTTGTTTAAAGGTAGAACAACAGGGAGGTTTTCGTGAAGGAAGTATTACTAATTCTTTCCCAAATTCATTTAAATACTGCTTCCACCAAACTATTCACAAGCAGTAAGAAAACACGGAGACAGCTGCAGTACAATACAGGTTTGTCTGTGTTTTATCCCAAAGCATTGCAGTAAAACTGTTTACTGTGCTCAAGCCTGCAGTTAAATCAATTTCTAACAAAGACACATCCTAAAAGGTGGCATCTGGGAGATAATCACCCAGGCTTGAGGATAAAGAGATGCCTGTGTCCATGAGACAACTGGTGCTATTTGTGACTTCACCATGAAGTTTATATCACGCTTGAATATTCACACAGGGACGTGCAGATTACAAGAGGAAAAATTGCTACTGACTGTGGCATCTCTCCCCCCTAACTGCACTGTTATACCAGAAAGGTGGAATTTGAGATCATGGTCATTCTGGATTTCCCAAAAACTAAGGAAAAAATGGTTTTGTGTGGGTATTAATGCCAGAATATCACTTGGGTTTAGTCAGCTGATCATCACAGCTAGCACTTGATGAGGTTTTCCGTGAGATGCAGTTTTTGACTGCAGAAAGTTGCACCTCTGAGTTACAGCCTGGTCTCTCTAACACAAACCATCTGTTTCTTCCTCACTTCCTAGCCTGTTATTTCCATATGGAAGTCATTAGAACACACGTTTTACAATGATCTGCTCTGGTTGCCTTGCTGGGGTCTAGTTCTGTGCCCATACTCAGAGAAAATGAGCAGTAGCTCCTCCATATGAAGAAACTGGTATTTAAGGCAAGTCTTCTGGTGGCAGAATGAACTAAACAACAGAAACATAACAAACAGCAAGCACAGAGACTACAACTGCTCTCCTTGGTGCATGGTGTAATTCCTGCCTTCTGTCAGTGTGATAAAGCACTTCCACTTGCTTGGTTTGAAGCTGTTTAGAAGGAGAACACTTGCCTCTAGCCTTCCCAGATGGTGCTTGTACACCACTTGAGGGCAGTCCTGGAGTATGTTACTGTACAGCTTCTGGAAATGGGCAACGTTGGCTTTCACTATGTTCTGCACTTTGGATTTGTCTTCTCCTATTATCATTCTGAAATCACCTAGTCAGGAAAAGAGAGAGTGAAGCCATTAGGAAAAACCTAAAAACAGAAAGAAGGAGAATATAACAGAAACCAACATAGTACAGAGCTGTCATGTAAAACTATTCTCCAATATTATATATGCCTATATAATCCACAATAAGGTTCACCTGGTAGTAAAAAGAACTATTCAAATACCTTCAAGCACAGAAAAAATGTCCTTGAAGGCACACATTTTTATGTGGCCTCTGATAAAATGTCATCAGCCCACGTGTCCACATTTTCACTCGGGCAACAAAACAATTCCAGCTGTCAAGTGGCAGTAACAGTTACATTCTTTGCAACCATACCTCAGTCTTAACAGATTACTAAACAAATTGCCCAGTCCTCATACTTTGTATCCACAAGCAAATGAGCTTACATTTTCCAGTTTGAGAGGAAATAATTCGCATTGTTTCTGCACTCCGAGGGCAGTACCTGGAGTTCAGCTAGTGGCACTCATGGTAAGATCACTGGATCACCCTTTCCTCTTAGCCGTGTTTTGTTTTGGTAGTTTCAAAAAGAAATTCCTTTCAACACCACTGTTACATTACTGGCCTTTACACTTCCTTTTCTGATACCTGACTGAAAAGTTTCAAAGAGAATAAGTGAAAAGACAGTCAGTCTGTATGAAAGCATTCCACTACCTCTGTTAGGTACTAGCCTGGCTGCTTCCTGGGTTTCCAGCCAGGAGTTAGATGCTCAGTGTAGCTTGTACCAACAACCAAAATTCTGAATCAATTCCTTTTCCCACTTCCCACATTCAGGAGATAAATGTTGTTGAAAGGTGGCAACTTGCTAGCCTTCCTTAGTTTATTTCAGTTTATGCCAGGCCACAAAACAAACACTTCGTGTATAAATGGTAGTGACTCAGTGCTCTTAAAAAATGCAGAAAAAAAATAAAGGATAAACATTTTCTAAATTAAAGCATGAACAGCTCTTTTCAGCAGTCTCCAAGGAGACTGATTAGAGTAACACATAAAATCAATTTTGTCTACTAGTACAGCCTCTGAAAGACTTAACAAAATGGCAGCAAAATAAATATCCAGAAGCAGCCTTTTTCTTGTGCATTCTCAACTGGGAGCTGTATTGCTTCAGCTTTGTCCACGCAGCACAGCCAGTCTCAGCATTTTATTGGTTTTTGTTTAACTGCACTGTTTCAAAGAGCATGTAAGAAAGTATCTTGGTCACTGATGCCCACCAAGAATCCAGTCCCAGTGCTGGGCAGGTTTCAGGTGGGCAGATAAGCAGCAAATATCCCTGGCTGGCAATGCCACCGTCAGCACCCTCTTCCTGGTGCTTTAAAACAGGCAACAATTCAGAGAAGAACTGCTCTGGAAAAGCCAGTTGCAATCAGAACTGTGCTCAGAAGTGTTACATAAAACAGCAACACTCCTCAGCATGGCCAAGCTGCAGCTTAGACCCACCCTGTGCTTTCTTTAAAAGCCAAACTTGCATTTCTGCATGAGCAAAGGAAGTGCTGTGTAAAGCACAACTCCAACCAAACTCGTTCATAGTAATTTCAGTAAGGATGTCAGCATTTAAAAAGCAATGCTGAGTTAAATTGTAACAATTACATCTTAAATTGAAGAGCCATTTGCAGTAGTTTCTTCAATATTTTTCCTACCAATTTCCTAACTGATGACTAAAATAAAGAAACTCAGCAAGTACCAACCAGGAGCATTAAATGTAAATCAAAGAATCATAATCTGGATCTTTAAGTTAACTAAATAAGAACCAGAAACACAGCACACTCAAAAAGAGATGACAAGGTATGAGTCAGACTATCAGATGACTCAACATGGCACTGAGTGGAAAGAAAAATTTTTTTCCCAAGGTTTTGAAACATTACACCAAAATACAATCCATGCAAACAGAAGAGAACCCACATTATTTCATCATACCCAATCACTCACACTTAGCTGTTCATAAAACAAGCAGGTATAAGCAGCATGTACACCTATTTCCTGTGAATAAGCCCCATTAGTGTTTTGGAGCTGTTATGTAACCCACCATTCAGACAGAATTTTTGGTGCATGCAGCAGTACAGGCCCAAAGCAAGAAGGCAGATGATTTATCACACAGGAGACTCCAACTGTGGTACAACAGCTCCAACTACAGCTCTTCTCCTCAGCCACTTCAGACCCCACAGACTCACCAGAGTAGGAGAGTCCTGCAATCTGCATGTAAAGGTCCTCTTCAGAGAAGCTCTCTGGCAACATGAGGAAGGCTGCTGTGACTGCACTCTTCAGGTTGCTGACAAGAGCAGCTTGCAGCTTGCTGTTCTCATTCTGGGCCAGGATTTTCACCTGGAAAAGCAGAGCCATTGGAAGCAAGACTTCAGGAAAGCACTACTGAAGATAGAGCTAGAAATGTTATTTATTTTTCATGCTGGATTGAGTAAGAAATTAATTTAGGATTAGATCTTATTAGCACGGTACAGTAAGTACTAGAGTATCCCCTTCTGTTTACACCATGTGAGAGAGAGGAACATGTTTTCAAGAATTAACAGTCTGCTAGAAAAGGCTGTTTTCACACACAGGTTTGGAACTGCTGTATGCAACAGACATCAGCTAACCTCTGAAGAGCTAGTCACCTTCTCATATTCATAAATTTAAGATTAATCAGAACAGGAAATATGAATGCATCCACAGAAATACTTCATATGGGATTGTGCAATAACAAAAAAGACTATTGTCACACTGAAAGACAACAGAACACCAGACAGAGGTAAATTTTCTCATTCATCTTCATTCTTTTTATTCTTTTTTAATAGAGGACTCCCCTATCAAATGCTTCAAGTAGTTTCTCAGACAGGAGCTGTCCTAGAAGAAGCAGGGCTTTATTTCTGCACTTTGCATGAGAAGAATGTGAACTCGAGGGGATCTGCACTTATCCATGAAGAACAGATCACTTGAGTGCCTCTACCTGCCACAAAAAGTGTTTATTTTTAGGAAACACTGAAACTGTTCAAGACCAACTACAGAATCCAATCACCTAGGATATGGAAATACACTGGAATAAAAGGCAGATCTTTGGTAAGAACTGAAGATAGAAACACACTGTTATGGAACACCAGGCAGATGAAGGCAGCCTGGTTTAGGAGATGGATAACTATGCACTTGCAGAAACAACTCCCCTGGGAATCCCTGCTTGGTGTTTGTCTTTTTCAAGTGTTCTGGTTAAGCAATACTGCCTTGCTTATAAAAGGCAGCGTTTTAATATTTGTCTATTCTACAACACCTTAAAATTCAAACCCACTGGCCATTGTGAACAAAGGTATCCCCCTTGATTTTTCTCAAATCTCATCAACCAATTCACTTAAGATGTATGTTCCTAACTTGCTGCTACAGGGAAATCTGAGGAAAGTCAGAACAGAAAAATCTGTGGCACCCCCAGCAGTCACGCAGGTGACTGCAATACCTTAGGATTGGCATGGAAACATCAGCAAGTTACGAACATGTTAAGGACACCACAGTTAGAGCCTTTTAAAACATGAAACTCAGCAGAGATGCTATGCCTCCTCATGGAAGACCCCAGCCTTGCCTTGGAGAAGCAAAAGGAATAACCTCCTCCCTTTCTAAAAATCCCCACTAATATAAGGCAGGTTTTTTTCAAATGAAAATAATACGCCAGGCTTCAAAATCTGAACGCCTGAAACACTGGTAACATTTATGAACAATTTTTCAACAGTTCACAGAGCTACAAATTCCCCAGGAAGTCAGAGTGCAATAGTTATCACCCTGGTACAACATGAATGTTGATTCCTGGGGTAAATCTGAAAGAGCACCAAAGCTAAGGAAGGCTTTTTCACAGTACAGAGAACTTATATTCACTGTACCATGTTACAAATCAAAGCAGCAGCAAATGCAGTCACACTGAAAACAGCTATTCACTATTCCCTGTTGATGTGACATCCAGAATTCTTCCTTCAGTTATCTTTCTCAATGTATTAAGTTTCATTCTTTGCAAAGATAACAGCTGCTCCAAGCTGGATCATGCTGTAATATGTCTCTGGAGATAAAGCCAGCAGTCTGAGACAATCTATTCAAACTTTCACTCCAGATTTTTTAGTTAAAAGCATAATTAACTTCTGTTCCAAGACCTTAAGAGATTTCTCCTCTAATTCTCCCCCTACCCTCCTAAAAAATTTTCCCTTAGCACTGCTGCCATCTGCTGAAAGCACATCGAGGCAGGCACAAGGAGGAAAGCAAAGACTATTTTTTATGACCCAAATATGGAGGAGAAAAACCAACGTGCAGAACCCACGGTTCATTCAGTTCTGAACCAGACAGTAACTGCACAGCAAAGCAGTTTTCATCTTTAAAGATTTCCATTCTTTATCTGCGTTAAATTTTGGCCACCCCTGCAATCTGTTATAAAAGGCAAATAACACATTTAACATTAAAGGGACTTGGCATTAATAGAGTCCAGTTATTCAACATTTACCACAGGCAGAAAACTGTTATTAATATACTCACCTTTAGGGGTTCTTTCTCCACATAACAGAGAGCATCATTAAGAACTACATTTCACCTCCTTTCTGAGAGATTATCCCTCTAGGGCTACACCCCTAAATCAGGGCAGATTATTTGTGCAGTACTGCTGCACAGATCCCTAACAGATAAAGTTCAAACTCCAGCTGATCATTTTCCAGCCCTGTAATCTCCTGCACTTCCAGAGAGAGAACTGAGCAGTTACCGGCTTTTGGAGGCGCCCAGCGACGTAGAGAGTTTTCCAGTGAAACAAATCCTCAATCAGGGCATCAGTGCTAATTACTCCATATTTTATCATCTGGAAAGAAACAAAGCAAAATAAAGGCTTTTGAAAAAACCTATACCTGCACCATTTTCCCTACACGGAACTTATTACTTGCCATAACTGTCCTTAATTCTAAGGAACACATACCTCCAAAAAACCACCTGGATGCATAATAGGAAAACATTTTTATGTTTTAATTAACATATGAGGTAAAAGAAAAACTTCCCATTTATATGCAAACCTTACATGTTGGATTAATCCACATTATGCTTTATGATATTGAAAACACTCAAGAAATAGTTTGTCAGAGACCTAAATTAAACCCCCCAGACATTTATATATCCTGTTACTGGGAGGTGGGGTGTGTATCAAGACATGTTTTCTTTTGCTCTTTGATGTTAGGAAAAAAATTTGTGATTTTGTGGCTTATTTTATGTAACTGGAAAAATCACAGGACTTTCCACAGTTTGTTATCAGTTTACACTACCTGAATTTCCAAAGATTATCACCACAGCAAGGCAGCCAGCTCCAGAATTTCTGGACAACAAAGGACCATAGACAGCGATAGGACTGAGTCATTAGAAAATAAGACCAGGGCATAAAGAACCAAGAACACAATGTCACGGCAAACACCACCGGTCCTTCGAATCAAATCCCAAATCCCTTTTTACATCAAGCAGATAAAAGTTTAAACCCCAAAATCTCGTACAGGGACAAGAACACCGAGACTGACAGAGCGTTTCCCTCACTCCTCCTTACCAAACACAGAGGCACGGGAACAGGGCTTGCTGGACAAGAACCACTCACCAAAATTATTAATTACACCCAAGCCTCACAGGCCAGGATCTTAGACAGTAAACAACACAAATGTCAATTCCAACATGCTGTGTTGGAACCTGCATTTTATATCAAGCAAATGGTAGAAGTCCATTTTGCTCTTACCACAAGGGCAACTGCTGAAATTAAGCACCACCAGAATCTTACCACCACCAAAACTGGCAGACCAAAAGTAATAAGGAATATAAATCCAGTTCCTGAAGTGCTTTAGCTGTAAGTTCCAAACACTGCTCACATTTTTAAGGTGCAAGACCAGCTGCTCTGTTTGCTTTTTAATTGAAATGCTGTTAATGAAGCAGTTTGAGACATAAATATTGAAGATACCATGAGTTAATCTACAATTACAATCTGGAATATTTGCTTCCTGAAATCTGCTTTAAGCTAATCATTTTAACACTTCACAGACATAAACATTTGACTTAATTCACTCAGACTACTTGTACTTACCCTGTCATTGCATGGCACTAAGGTGTTGTAGTAAATTCCTGCTCCATATCGCTGTATGGCAGTTATCTTTTTGGGCCCGAAAAATTTTAGGAAGGAATAATGACTCCTGTTCTTTGTCAAGTTCATCATATGCCAGGTCGCAGCATCATCAACAGCAAACACGAAGTCCAGCACATTTGTCTGAGGATAACAAGAGCAGTGCTGGGGTTTAAATGTCAAGAAGAGCCAGTGTTATTGTACTAATTTAAGATATACACAGTATCAACCTTCCAGCTAATAATTTTTCATGAGTAAAAAATAAAAATAAAACCCAAAATGTAAATATTAGTGTCAGACCCTGCTTAAAGGTTCTAATGAAGTCGCATGTTTATTGTCTATCAGACAGTCCAAAATTTTCCTGTCCTGGTCATGACCAAACTTCGACCCTCCAAGAGAGGGGAGCAGGTGTAAGAACTCCACCACCCTAACCCACAGCTCACTGGAACAGCTCACAGTGCTAATGAACAGCACTTTTTGGCCATGACTGGAGGGATGTGGGCAAATAAAGGCACCACCCGAGAGCTGGCAGCAAGGAATTGCATTTCTAGCATCTTCCTTTCTAGTGTACTCCTTTGTTTTTGTCAACAAAACAACCCAAAAAAATAAAAATAAACGTTATTTCTAAGCTGTTGGCTCTCAGACGATGGGGAAGCCCCCCAGACTGCCATTTCAGTGCGGCAATGTATTTTGAATTCCCCTCATACGGTGCACAGCAGTTGGACAAGCTGTAATAACGCTCTCTAAAGGCAGTGGTAAATAGCCTGACACACACCGGTACACGCCGGGCTGAAAGGGGACCCCGAGCCCCCCACAACGACAACCCCGCTGCCTGGGCCACGCCGGGCAGCCCCTGGCACGGACCGGACACCCGCCCGCCGCTCTTCCCTCGGGGATTTGGGATCTTCGCCCCTTGCCGTTCACGCGCCGCAGGGCCGCAGGCGGCTCCGGCACCCGGAACGCCGCGGGCCCCGAGCGCTCACCTCGCCGTGCTCGGCCGAGGCCCCCGCCTGCCGGAACACCCCGGAGCCGTAGGCGAAGGCCAGGCTGAGCTCCTGCGGGAAGTGCGCCAGGACCCGCCGGAACTTCACGGCCGAGCTGGACAGCACGGGCAGCGCCATGGCCCCGGCCCCGGGCCCGCGCGGCCCAGCCCGGCCCGGCCGCTCCCGCCCACCGGCGCCGGGAGGAGAGGCCGCGGCGAGGGAGCGGCGGCTCCGCGCTGCGCCCCCTGCA
>VXAZ01001038.1:0-47120 GCA_013399875.1 Gymnorhina tibicen | reverse complement strand
CTCAGCGTCCCCTCAGTGCTCCGCTCAGGATGCCCTCAGTGCTCTGCTCAGGATCCCCTCAGGCTCCCCTCAGCCCTCCCTTCAGGCCTCCCTGAGGGTCCCCCCAGTGCTCCCCCCAAGGTCCCCTCGGGGTCCCCTCGCTGTCCCCTCCGAGTCCCCGCAGGGTGCCCCCGAGCCGTGCTGTCCCACCGAACCAAGCAGCCCCAGCACAGCGAGGTGATGTCCAGATTGTGGGTCTAACATTTACTCTTCCACCCCCACCGCTGTTCCGGCTTAATTTTTATAGGTCATCGCAATTCTGCGCCCCTTCTTGGATTGTTTTTCCTCCTCTTTTTCTTATTTTTTTAATTTTTTTTTTTTTTTTTTAATTCATGTTTTATCCTGCTGCGAGGCTTTCCTCAGGACTTGTTGCCGGCGTTACAGTTCTTCACACATCCCCCGGGGAACACAAACACAAACCCACAGCGTTTAATCATCGTGGTTGTGCTCAGGGCTGTCTCACGCTCTCCTCGTGCTGAGCCTGGCTTGGTTTGACTGTTCAAGTCCTGCGTAATAAACCTGTCTGAGCTCCGTGCGAGTGCTAAATGCATAAATGTGCCTCATGAAATGGAAGCGTGCCTTGTTCCCTCGTGATTTTACACTTGCCTCAATCCGGTACCCAAAAATCACGTTTTTTCTTCCTGTGGTTTGTGGCTGTCAAAATTCCCTACCTGAGCTCTGAGGAAAGGCCAGCAGTCAGAGATAAATTTGTGCTCAGACTAAATTCCAAACACAATTAGATCTTTAGACATCACTAGGCTCATAAAATCTGCTTAAAAAAACATGAAATGTTCTGTAACCCTGTTACACCCAAGGCGGTTTGATACACACAGCTAAGTCACCGTCCATGCAATTGTTACTCTGATGGCAGATAAACACATGATAAAACAGCCTGTGTGTGACCCTGGGCATCAGGAATTTTGGGAGGGAGCACCTGAAGCAGGAGAACGGTCCTTGTATTGGCAAAAAAAGTGAAACCTTAACGATGTGAGGCAGGTTCCATCATGAAACTGCACCAGACCTCAACTTTCCTGAGCTTTTCTACATCAAATGATGCAGCCCGACAGACCCTTCTGAAGTCTCCATTCCAAATATCCACTTTCAGAGGAGAAAACAGCATGCTAAGAGGAATGTGTTTATATTAGAAATAATCACATTATAACTAATGAATTTTTACTACTCTGAATAATAAGGTCCCAAAGGTCCAATTATGGCTGGGGTTTGGAGACTTTTGTTCTCCCCTAGGATTGTGATTCAGTGCCCAGTAATGTCTCTGAGCTGATTTAACTACTCATAAGTCAGATCATGGACCTTGTTCTTTCCTTAGTAAAAGTATTTTAGTTACTAAAGGTATTAATAACACGTTGATGTTAAATGCTCCATTGTTATATATATACTATAATTAATAATTATTATTTCAATACTTTATGGCACACAGTATAAAGAACAGTGGATTTGTTGAGCTCACATTTTAAGTTTTTTCCTGCTGCTTAGATTAGCCAAAGGTTTTGCATTACTTTAGAGAGAACAATCTAGTTCCACAGCACAATTTATGGAAGTACACAAAGAAACATTTTGGTTTTATAAGTAACTGGTATTTCTTGGCTGGTTCTTTTTGCACAACTTAATGCAGAAACTTTCAAATACTTATACTGACTTACTGGTCAAGTTTGTTTTCTAAACTCTATTCACCTTCTTTGCTGCTATAAAGAAGTCTAAGTCAAAATAGAAGCTGAAGGCCTTTGTACATATTGTTATGGATGGTATGGAACCAGAACACACTTATTCTAATAAATAAGTAAAAAGGGGAAGCTTCTTTGAAAATTAACAAGCTGGTAACCTTTCAGAAGGAAGTTATACTGTTGGCTGACATCAAAAATTAGGGTAACAAAGCAAACTTTTGAGAGGGTATGATATCTGGGGCATTTTGCCTTGGATATTTGTGTATTAGAGAAAATCTGGGGAAGAGGTTGCTCCAGTGTTGCAGAATAGTCCATCTCGAGCTCTGCCTTGCCAGCTCAAATTGTCTCCTTGAGGCTTCCAAGGTGGATTTTGTTCAAAAAACTGAAAGGCCTTGTTTCTCAGCTTTCCTACAACTTTATTCTTTGCTATTCTTCCTTAGCTGACTTTGGTGTGTTTTAAGCTAAATCTAAAGTTTGCCTCTTGCATCTACTACTGACTTTTAAATTGATTTTATTTCCAGTAGCACAGTCAGTGTCGAGACTAATTGTCATCTGGGACAAAACTCAGAGCTCATCTGAGAGTTTATGTAAAGCTATCTTACGTCTCATACTGGTTCTGAACTTGGCCTCTAATCTGTTTTTCAGTGGAAGTTTTGCTTTGCTAACTTTGGTAAGAAAGCCTGCAAACACCAGAAGGTCTTCAGTCTGATTTTCACTCTCAGCCAGCACTGCTGATGAAGGGAGCAGTTTTCTTCTACCCGCTTGTATCAGTGTAGGTGTTTGCGTGGCTGCAGATCAGAACAGATTGGGGAATTGATGTGGGTTAAAACCAACTGTTTGGGGCTGCTGGGGCTTTTTAAACCAGTCTAGTTTTAACCAGGTCACCGGTGTGCTTCACCACACATGTTTGTGCTGGTACAAGCAGGAGAGACAGGAAGATTTCTTCTTCTGTTGACAGTGCTGGTTCAAAAGAGAAAAGTACTTGTTTGGGGTTTGTTTAACAGAATTTTCGCACTTAAAATCTTGGCTGTGATTGAGTCCCTGCATTAAAGTTGTGTGAGGAAGGGAACAACATTCTGCATGTTGCACAGTCTTCTGCTTTTATTTATTCCTTTCCAGCCAAGTAAGTTCTAGTTCATACTACAGTATATGAGAGAGCGTGACAGGAGTGTGACCTTGAGCCCTTATTTCATCTTTTGGCAATAAAACGCACGCTTTGAATAGCCCCCACATAACTGCATGTGCACTTTTTGTTTCTGCCTTGCCACCCCTGTGCTCTCCAGCTCCTTAGAGTGAAGGAGTCTCACAGAGGCTGACCCTGTTCGATGTCTGAATTCCAAGAGACAGATGCAGCTCACTCTATCTATTGCACGATAGAAAGTTCCTGTTTGGGTCTTCACAGAGTCATCTTAGTAACAGCATCTTCCATTAAAAGAACAGTTTCCCTAACTTAGTGTGGGAACCTGAATGCTCACAGTCTGTCAGTCCATGGGTTGGTGCCAGTCTGGAGCTGGGCTCAGCTCTCCTGTGTGGACCAGTGGCTCCTCTCTGCAGCACTGGGAATGCTGTGGTTTGGGAGGTGCTGAGTACCTCACTCATGGTGGTTTTGCTGCCCCAGAGTCTGCTCAATTGGTTCTTCCTCTGCTCTTGCCTCTGTGGATCTTTCTCCAACAAAACTGACAACTTTGTGCCCTTGGGTTTTTCGGTAGTGGGGAATCTGTCCTACTTTTCCATAGCATGTGTCTGTTTGGTGGAGGTGGCAGACTCCTATGATTGTAGAGTTGCTACTTCTTGCCTGTAACTGTTGTAAGTAAAAAAATTCATTTTCATAAAGTAGTGGCAGCATCTGGAACCTGAAACTCATGTTGTTCATTTGAAATTTCTGTGTGTTTCTGTGATTACACGATTTTAAATTCTCCATCACTCCATCTTTTATTTATTTAAAGCACGGGTTCTGTTAATTGTTGCTGGTGCAGCTGCACACACATCTGAATTGGATTGCTGTTTTTATATGGTAACAACTAAACACCACCAGGTGTCCTCTGTTTCTGTACCAGATCTGAATTACCTCCTGGAGATCCTCCTCTGGATTCGAAAATATTCATTTTAAATAAACCCCAGGGGTGAGGGGTGACACACAACCCTTTTTCTCAGCTTTGAAGATGTTGTGGTGTGCAGCCACTGGGGAGTGTTAGGGTGTGTGCACTCTGTTACATTTTGTCGCTATAGCTCTCCCCCTCACCCCCACAAGCTTATTTGTGACCCTGTGACTCATCAGTATCCAAGGGATTATTTTCCAGCTAGGACAGAGATGTAGCTGGATATTTCCAGTTGTCTCTTCCAGACCTGTTGCTGAAACCAGCTCAGCCATCACCACACACAGGCTCATCCTCCTCTCGCTGAGAGATTATTAGCAGGAGCAGTTAGTATCAATCAACAAATGCATTTTTGCTAGGCAAGAATAATAGTCGAGATAATTGAAATAAAAACGAGCAGAAAAGTTGGTAAAATACTGAAATTTGCATGTTTTCTTCTTGCCTTGCTCCTGTCTCCTTGCTTGTTCTAGTCAGGAAGGGATTTCTGTGACAGACTGGCAATGTGCGAGAGAACATATTTTTACACAGCAACACATCCCTCTGTGGGATGCCGTGAAGCACTGGGAGATGAAAATCGTGCTGTGTCCTTGCAGGTGGTGCACTGCAGGCTGCTGCACCCCAGGCCAGGGAGATTTATTTTGTCCCCAGCAGCTTCTGAGTCCAGGAAAACTGACCTCTCTCTATGGGAGCAGCCGAAATCCCGTGGGAGTTGGGAACCTGTTTTGCAGAAGTGATCAGCAGCACTCATTCTTCATCCTGAATGCTTTCGACCAGTATCCCACCTTCAGCTTTTAGGGAAGCTGTGCCTTATTTTAAGTATTTGGATAGGAGATCAGAAAAAAGCACATTTTATGGTTTTTTCCCTCTCTATGGACACATCAAACAGCAACAAATGAGGGTGTTCCCTCGTGCCACTGTTAGATGGAACAAATAGAAGCCGTAGGTTATCCCCCGTTCAATACTTTCTTTTTCGGTTCCATACTCCTGAATTATTCAGAGCGCTGGCTCTGGAGTGGTAACAGAACTCCAGCAGTGTCCCCAGCAGCATTAACCTGGAGCCACACCAGATGGTGCCTCGCCAATGGCTCCGTGAGGCCCGCGATGAAACCACCTGAAGGTGACTCCAGAAAGAAGTGATTTCGTGATGGCAATGCTCCCAAGGGTGCTGACTGTGACAGGGTGCTTCCTTACCACCTGTCTCTTAAACTTGCATTTTGTCAACATTTCTGAACGGAATTGGGTGATTAACCATGGTGTTTGTTTGCTCCTGTGGTACGTGTAGATGGTGATAAGTCATGTCAAGGGTGCCAGGCCGAGGGTGTGATGGTTTGAGCTGCTGAACGACCCCCACGGATTCTGCAGTGGTATTCCTGTGTATTTTAATTGATCAGCTGTTAATTACGGCTTAGCCACATTTGATTGCATACTAATTCATGAAAGTGAGATCTTGTAGTTGTACAATTCGTGTGTCGGAGGAACTTTATTGGACAACAGCTTGAATTCAAGCATCTGAATTAAAGTGAATTTAACTGCCTCTGTTATTACTAATATGCTAATACATTTAAATCATAAGGAAGGCAGCTACACAGCTTCGACACAGGACATTATTTATTAGCCTAATTACTGTAGCCACCCAACTGCATATTCTCATCACGATGAGTTACCAAAGCAGAATTGAGATTCTGTGCACACACAAGAAAGAATAAAAAGGATCATTAAGCAGAATAAACAGCAAGTGACACTGAAAAATACATTACAGTGATATTTTAAGCTAATGCTTGTGTGGGCTGTGCGAAAGCACAAAGAGTTTATCTCCTCCAATCATTTCTGGAGTTTTGCTACTAAACAAGGAGTTTGTTCTGCTGCTTCCCTTTACCTGGCCAGGCTGGACAAGGTCCTTCTTGTTCTGAAGCAAGAGAGGGAGGACAACAGGGTGGCAGGGCTGAAAAATGGGATAAAGATGAGGGAAGGTGTTGATCTAGGGACTGACTGTCACACAACTGGTGACCATTTCTTCAGAATGCCATTTTTAAAAACCTCCTTTCATTTTCATAAAGAGGCTGGTCTTAATCAGGAGGAATTTTTTGTCCCTCAAAAAGTGTTCATTTATGTTCTTTATCCTTTCTAGGTTCTAGTCCACCTGAAGGCCCTGTGTTGGTGTAAACAGCCTCATTCCAAAGATGAAAGGGCAAATTGTCATCCTAGTTCCTCATCTATGAAAATATTCACTTAAATTACATTGTTATCAGTGGAATCCTAGCTGCTCTTCCATTACTTAAGCTGATTTATTTGAAATTGGGAGATGCAATCAGTGGAATTCATATTCTGTGAGAATTGGAGCTTTTAATACTGAATATAGTTTATAATGTCATGGCAATAATGCATCACGATCATGAAAAACGAGGATATGCATTTTTTGGCATTTCGTAATAATTTAGAAATGACCACTCTTATCTGCATTCCACATGAACTTTGTTATCTGTAGTGGAAATGAAAAATATTTAAAAGGCCTTTTTCATGTAGCTAATCCGTCCCATAAGGTTTATGTTTCATTTCTTTCAACATAAATGCTGCTCCTTGAAGTGCCTGAGCAGTCCTGTCTGAAATGCCTGCAGTCCTCATGCGCAGTTCACCTGAGCTGTGGTTATATTTACTTTCCTATTCTGCACTTAATTCCATGAGGCTTTGTTTTCCCTGCTTAGAAGAATCTCAGAGGATTTGAACTCCACTGCAGAGCAACAGTTACACACTAAATCTTTCTTGTGTTGAATATTTTTCTTTTGGTCTCTCTTGCAGTTATGAAATCTTCAAGATGCTGTGTTCAGCAAAGGTCTCCAAACTTCAGTGAACCCCTGTTTGCATAAATGAAAAAGAGAAATTGTTGAATTTTAGCATCTGTTGAAAAAGCTTCTGTTTCCTTTCACTAAGAGGTTCAAAACTGTCGCAAAAATCCCAGTGATGAGCTTATTTTGCCACAGCTTTGCAAGCTGCCTTGTTTGTGTCTGATATGATATCTCATATGATCCATGGGTAATACCACTCTGTAAGAATATAGTTTCACTCTTGCTGGGGAGGGTGGAGCTAGCGGCCTTTAACTGTTACAAATTACATTAATCTCATCCTTAACTTGACCTATAAAAAGCAGGATATAGAATGAACGTGATTAGTCGTTCACAAATGCTTTGTGCATTTCTTCTCTGCCCAAAACGAATTCCCTCGGGCTGCCACAGCATCCTTGTGAACCTGGTGAGGGATGGGCTGGATGGGAGGTGACAAAAGGAACTGCCAGGCTCTGGGGGCAGCAGGCGCTGGGGCTCAGGGAGTGGCAGCTGGTGACAAGGGCGGCTCTTCAGGGGACAAAACCGAGTCCGGTGTCACTCCGTAGTTTATACACGGAGTGTGATGCTGTGTGAATGCCCTCTCTCCCTGCCCCGTGGGTTTTTTCACCCAGGTGAATCAGTGCCTGTGCCTGGGTTTGCTCGTTCGATCAGTCCGGGTTAATTGGCTGCAAGTAGGTGATACTTCAGTGCTGAAAAATGCCCCATATCAGTTAGCAAAGCCCAATCAGACTGTTGCTATTTTTCTAAAAGTACCATACTTCTATTAATTATTGGGATTTGTTTGCCTTTCAAATACAGTGGTGTGAAACAGCAGCTTCTACATGCAGACCAGTGAACATCCCAGTGTGGCCAATAAAGTGGTTTGGGTTTCACAGCTGTGTAAGGTTTGTTGTTGTCAGAGGCGAAGTTATTAGATGTTCTTGGCTTTGTTAGTACTCTGAGATTCTCAATAACCACGTTGCTGTCTGTTTGTACATATGTTTTGTGTAAAATATCCTCCGGATTTCTAGTCTGCTTTAGATTCCAAGACAAAACAGGACATTACTGTTGAATTTCTTTGAAGAATTTGTGATAAGCTGATGAAACCAGTCTTGCACATCGGTGCTGAAGCAAGAAATTAATAGTATAGATCTGTAAAATACATCTTAAATGTGTCCTATCCAAAGTAACACTAATCATAGATGGTTAAATCTGGAGAAACCTTTTCATTACAGGAAAAATGAGAATTCCCCAGGAATCTTAACTCTGAGGATTCATCCCAAGTTTTTGAGATGCTCTAGATGGAAGTGTTAAATTATCTGGCACGGTGTTTTAAAATCAGGATGTTTCACAAAATCTCATTAGTGTTTTATGATGGAAATGGTATCAAATGGTATGGAGAGATATAATTTTAATTCAGGTAGGTGGTTGGGGGATTTAGCACTGCTGAATTGAAATTAAAAGAGGAAGAGAGATGAATGCATCTCAGAATAAATGATTTATTACAGGCCTACCAGCTTCCCCACGGAAACAGTAAAAGGAGTATTGTTTCACAGATTTAGAATTCTCTCAGACGAGGTAGTAGGGGAGCAGGAGGGAGCAAGAATTTCTTGGGAGAGAAATACACCTACAAAAAATCAGAAATTTGGCCTGATATCCCCTGTGTATAACCAGGGAGGGGAAATCACTGCCCACTTTTCTTCAGGTTAACCTGTTTGAATGCAAGTGTGCAGCTGTGGGGGAACCAACACGAAATATATTCTTTTTAGGTGCTAAAACAGAGAAAAGTAATTTCTGACTGTTGGATTTTCTCTAAATTGAAGGGCTCTTATTTTTCAGTGCAAACTGCACTGAGCTACTGCAGAGATGGAGGCACATAAAGGTGAACTTCAGAAAGTTCTAGTTCTTAAATTCTTATTTATTTTGCAAAAAATTCCGTGTAATGCATCCAGTAAAAAGAAAAAAAAGCAGACTGTGGATAAGCAGGTAATTTCAAACCAAAATGAAGGTTATTAAAGGAGCTTGAAGTGGTTTTAAGTTTTTTTCTGAGCTCCAAATCCACAACTTTTGAGTTGGATAACTTGTATTTGAGTACCAGTTGTGTGATGCTCTATTGGCCTCATGTTTAGGGTCAGTAGGAAAATGGGTTTCCACTTGTCAGCAGAGAATCTGGAATTTTGACAGCTGTGAAGGATGAAGATGCAAATCACCTTGGTCGACTCAGATGCACATAAAATGCTTTTTCTGACATTTCCTGTATCATAAATCATATTTGCTTAAATACAAGGTTGTTAAATAGACAAATACAGACTGTATTACTTAGACTCTTGTGCCCTACATTTAGTTTATATTACCTATTCCTGTTTGGTTTGCTTTTAGGACTACTCTTTTTAGCTAAATAATAGATTTAGAAGCAACTTTGTGACAAGACAATTGACATTTCTTCTGCTGGAGTGGGACCTTGCTTTCATTAATTTTGCGCAGTAACCTGTAATTAATTATTTTTGTAATGTCTCTCTTTATTGTAACTACATATTTGAGTGCCTGAATTTTGATCAGTAATTTGAGATGTTCTGATTCCCTTCTTTGGCGTGCCAGTAAAAACTGGGAAGTGGTGTCTAACCATTCCAATGAATGTGAAACCCGAGAAGTCTTGAGATAATATTTCAGTTAAATCTGAAGCAACAATAATATTGAAGGGTTGTATGACACACGGAGGGAAAAGTTCCACGGTTTCCGACCTGTAGCGTTAATGATATTATCTGGGGTTTATTTATTTATTTGCTCCTTGGACTATTGCTTCTTTCATTTGCTGTTTTGTCAGAGCAAAAACCACAGACTTTTACCAGAAGTCTGGAAACACTATAAAGCTTTTGCTTCAAATATCATTTCCAGTTGATGGCCTTAGAATACAGATCAGGAATTGTTTTTCCCAGCAACTTTAATCTACTGCTTTCAGAATATATTAAATTTTGGCTGCATGCTCTATTCACTGAATTCCTGGATAACTTAATAATTACTTGCCTTCTGCAGGGGGTGAAACTCTTCTCACCTAAGTTATCCATCTTATTTAGGCAGAAGCAGCTCTGGTAAGTGGCAGTGTTGGTGGCAGAGCACACCCTGGAGCAGTGGTGTTAGTCACTGCTCTCAGCTAGCACAGAAGGTTCTCACGTTGAATCAGGGAGATGTCAGCTGCATGGCTGGGTATTTTTAGTGCTCTCCTTAGGTTCTAATTAGCAGAGTCTTAAAACACAGTGAAAATTCAGATGATTCCTGGGCTGGCTGTTTGTCTTCATAGTAAAGGGGGATAACAAATGTTTCTTAGTAGGAAAATGCTGTGTTTGACTGCCCTGTTAGAAACAGCCTGTTCTAGTGATGTCACTCAGCTTCTGTAAGGATAAGGAGGTTTGTAACAGCAGTTCTTGGAAGGGTCACTCTCTGCTCTAATGCTGTCAGGATTTAGACGTGTGTTTGAGGAAACTGAGGTGCTCCTGTGGCCTTTGGGAAAGGATGTACAGCTCTGCTAGCCCTTCACCACAGAATTCAGGTGTATCTGCCCTCATTAACATCGGTGACCTAATTATTCTATGCATACCTGCACTGGAAACCTTGGATATATTTCAAGCCCAACCTATGGGATGTTACTGTTAACGTTTTTCTCAGTAAAAGTGATTATATAGCCAATATACACCCAAATTTAAGGGTAAATTCTGATATTCTTGAATTTTGGACAGTTTTTAGAGATTTGGTCAGTGCTAGATTCCTTTCTCCATCCTTATTTTAAGTTGCACAGGGGTAAGTGCTTTAAGGTTTTTATTTCAATATGCTGCTAACAAGTTTATAGGTCTGTTTGGCAGACTTAATTGCATATTACCAAGAGAAAAAGGTTTCTGTGTTAGTTAAATAAAAGATATCTTCACCTTTACAGGTACCCTGAATTTAAGGAGTAGAACATAAACTGGGGCATTAAAGGGAGCTGCCAGTGCTACTGTCTGTGCAGTGACTGGGACCCATTTCCCATGGTGGGTGACCAGCTCTGGCTGGCTGGAATCTGCCCAGTTGACTCATGACTAGTTCCTGCTGTTTGTGTCTCTCCAAAGAAAGAATACCCCTATAAAACGTGTAGATTATTGCTATAACTCTGAATAATTACAGGGCAGCACGGGAGGCATTTCTCAAGGTGAACTCCTCAGTTCACTGGCAGAAGCACAGGAGAAGCTGGAGGAACGACTTCGTGCTTTCTGGTTCTGGTCTCTGGCCACGTAGGAGGTTTAATTCTCAGATCTATTTTTCTGCTGTCTTCCAAGAGAATTGAAATGTCACCGCTTCAAACTCAAGCTTTCAGAATAAAATGCACAGCCTCCCAAAATACTGTATTGACTGAGTAGTTCACCCACTTTAAGCCAGATTTGTAAAGAATCCAAGCCAATTAAGCTGGCTCGGATCTCACTTCTTTAAGACTCCTCCATTCCAGAGCAAGAATCAATGTCAAGTGTTTCTGTTGACATTCTGGGCACTATTTAAAAACCCAAGCCTGTTTCCTTCCCTAACAGCAATAGACTGATCCTTCTGACAACCTTAGGGTTGGATTTTAGAGCAAAGATTTCATTTTTCATTTAAAGAAAAGTGTACAGCTCAAGTAACCAAATAATAAAAGCACATTGGCAATGCAGGATACTTCACAGCTTGGCACCGAGTGCTTTCTTTTACATGGTGACATGTGCAGAGCTTCTCAGACAAAAATGAATCATGAGCAAATGATTTTTTCTCTTACAGAGAGCATTGGGGAAAAATAGACCTGCAAAATACCAAAAGATGTTTCCCACGGGACAAAAAGAGGGAAGTATTTTAGGGTCTTGTTCAGCAGAAGACTCTTAATGGAGTCTTAATTGTAGAAATTTCTGCTGGCACACAGGGTGGCTTTTCTCAAGCTCTGGTCTGGGCAGATGCAGCCCATCAGTGCCAGGGAGCCAAGAGCTCATCCTGCCTGCAATAATGAGACCTGCTGGGGAGCAGAGAGTGAGAATCCAAGTGGTTGCACAGCCTCTGGGTGTGCAAAGCAAACCTTTTCTGCCTGTGACACGTCCTGTGGACATACAGTTAAAATCTAACCTGCTAGGAAATTACTAAAGTGTGAGAAACCGCTCATTATTTAGTGAGTCATATCCTTAATACAGCTGTAGGATGAAGAATAATAAAGTAATGTGTAAGAAAGAACTTGTGTTATTCTGAAGGGAAGGTGAATTAGTCGAAGTGTTGCAGAAGAACTCGAGCATCTGCGGCACAACCGGAATTTTAAATGCAGGCACAGATTTATTTTTTGGTCGAGCATCAAAAATTCAAGTCTTGTGTATTCCGCAGGTAGCAAAAATTAATTGGGGATTCAGACAGACGTAAACACTGTTACTGTCAAATTTACCCACGGGAGAATGTCCATCTTTAATTCAGTCAAATGTCCGAGACTGTTCATGTTCAGATTTTTCTTGGGGCACTTCTCATTGCATCAGCTTCCCAGGGTTTTATTTCAGGGCTTTCCTTTAATTATTTTCCCCCCTCTTCCTTCACTGTACCATCACCCACCCTTCATCTCCAGAGTTTATCACAAACTTCACTTTCCCCTTCAGAATGTAACACTCAATATTTTTCCCTTGCCTTTTCTCCAAGCTCTGATAAGCCCAGCCTGGGCTCCTCTCTCACTTCTTACCCTGCACATTCTGGCAATGTTTACCTCGAGCTGCTCCACGTGCCTTGGGGGCCTCCAGCCCTGCCCAAGGACACGCAGAGGCTCCATGCAGGGTGGTGAGTCTGGCATTCCCTGGGATGCAGCCTCACCATCTGCTGGCCCCATCCCCTCTGGACACTTTGCTAATGCAGGAGGGGAGGCAGAAGAAATGGTCAGGGCTGTTCCGTGCATGAAAACAATTCTTTGGCGTTCTCCTCCTGCTCTGTGCTCTGAAGTGACTATTGCACTCTTCTTTCCAAGAGGAAAGGTGAGATATGAAGTCCGAATAGAATATCCCTGAGGTTTCCCTTTCCCTCACTCAGGATGGTTTCAGGAATCTGACTCTTAAAGGACAGTAGAAAGCCATTTAATATCTGAATGTCTCTTGCACAGTGAAGAAATACTCAGAGGTCCAAAGCTCTTTTAGACAAAAATGTACCACTTTATTATCCAGATATACCACTGATAACATGAAGTAATTCCAATGTATGAGGACAGTCAGGGTGGTGAATGTCTGTGTGTTACAGAAACACATCCTTTTCTTATTGTTTCTTTTAATCCCAACTTCATGGGTCCTATCCATGAAAAAACGCCTATAACCTTTACCATCACAAAAACCCAAATGTTGATCTGCTTGCAAATAAAGTTTTCTGGGGAATTCCAGACTGTTGAACTTTCTGGCCATGGAATAATGACCATAATTCTCCCTCCGCTCCTGCTCATTTTCAGTGTCAGTACTGTTTTTACTATATACAAACAATATCACATATGATGATTATATGAAGTTGTTAGTTTGATACAACAGAAACATCATTTGGGCCTTTTGCCTTGTGGTCAGTCCATGTAATCCTTATTACAGCATGATTTAATAACTAAAATGCTTCTCCTCCTAAAGTTTCCTTTCCTTGCTGAATTTTAACAGGAAATTTGGGGGTGATCAAATATATTGAGCCTAAAGAAGAGGGGGGGGAAAGGTGTATTCTCTCAGTCTGGATTGAAACAAACAGTCCAGAAATGATTATATAGTGAGGAGCAAGTAGACTTCAAGAGAAATTAAAGAGAATACATGATTCATTTAAGACAATATGTTATATAGTTTATTTAAAGATATTTTTTAAGATACCCATTAAAGTCGTCTTCAGATCCAATTTTGCTCTCAGTTGCCAAATGTCTTGCTGATTCATTTCTCTTAAAATTTAGTGTGCTCAGAAAGAACTTGAAAAGAGTAATCAGTTCAGTATTGCAGCTGATGATTTCTGCATTTACCCAATTTGACCATTTAAAAGAGCAGCGTAAGTGAAATAATCTGTTCCTATAGCAACACAGAGAGTCTGGAGGAGCTTCCAGGGTGCGGAGCTGATACCGAAGCCTTAGAAAACCCCACAAGACACAAACGAAAACATGGATTCTGAGACAGCCCATCAATAACGAGCAATAGGAGGACACAGCTTGTGTCAGGCATCAGAGTGCCCTTTATTAAGGTGCCTTTGGCTGTTTCTTGGCACAAGTTTCAGGAATTGCAACGCTTGCCTGACCTCAGCGCTGGGTTTGCCAAGCAGCTGATGGTGGCAGTGGCAGCGAGCCTGACTCGGGGAGGTTACAGCATGAGCCACGTGTTTAAATACTGAGGTGCTGGTTTCTTGTGGAGAATTAGGAAATGATTGGTTGTTTCGTTGGCTGTCTGGTTTTTTTATTGATAAGTCAGACCTACCTTTCTCATTTATTTGTTGGTTGAATCCTTGAATTCCAAGTAGAGTAAGGTGGTCTCTTCTTTTTCTTCTTATACTCCTGCTTTCGTAGTCGAGAGAAGAAACTCCTCCTTGCTGAAAGGCAAATTCCAGGTGCTTGTGAGCAGTCAGCTGTCCTGGTGAACAGTGCTTTGTCTGCCACTCTTGTACAACAAAACATGCAAGGAAAATCTGTCTTTTCTCATGGGCATCTCTGTAGAACATCAGTGGAGAGTGAACCTGGTGAATCCAAAAGTTTTGGAAGGGCTCTTGCTTGGAGAGAGCACAAAGTCAGAACTTCAAATACAAATAAGTGGAAACACACGAGTAGCTGATAAAAGAACGATGGTTTTTTTGTTAATACCACTTCTAAAGTTTGATATAAATGCTGCAGTACAATTCACAGTTGCCAAATTATAGTTTGTGCTGAAAGTCTGTATTAACAATTTCATCAGGACAAAGTGTTTAAGATGAGAAAAAAAATGCATGAAACTGAGAGAAGACAAGGTTCCTAGCAGGTGAAATCTCCAGTTTGATACATACATATAAATAATAATATATAATAGGATCTAAATTTCAGGGGGGAAAAGCTGAAGTTTAATACTAAAGAGGGCTATAATTTAATGATGGAGATGTACCGGATTAAGAGTTCTTCTTCTTGAAGGAAAAATTCTTGTGATTTGCCCATCCTCATTGATACTCACCGTGATCCTGCCCTTCCGTGCCCCTTTCCAGCCCAGCTGCTGGGGTTGGCTGCAGGCTTGGGCTGAGTCGGCTCCAGCACCTGGGGCAGCTCCAGCACCTGGCGAACTCTGCTCTGAACTGGGCTGCCACTGCTTCCAAACACCCGAGAGCCCTCAGGCAGGCAACCCCTGGGTGTGAGGAGATGGGAGAGAACAACAAAATATTCCCCTTTCAGGTCGGCAACCAGGGTTTCGTGCTTAATCCAGAAGAGAAATCTGAATTCATCTAGAGTTTGGTTTATGTCTGTAACAGTCTTGATCTCGTAAAGACTCTGATGTTTACAAACAAATGTATCGATAATTTCTTATTTAATTTTATTTTTATAAAGAAATTTATAAATCTGTACAACTCACTAAAAATCCACTGGGGGTTTTTTTCTGAGTTCTTGCATAGCTCTCTAAGAGTTACACAGAACAATTCTTGTTGTTTGAAATGAGTTCTTGATTGCTTTTACTGTGGCCCTGACAGTTAAATTATTTGCTTGTGCATAGCATTTATAAGGACAATAATATGACTTCTTGCAGTAGCTCAATAACAAAAGTTAATGCTAAAATAGGTTTATTTTGAGTTTTCTTACCATTTATGACTGGTGAGGGTAGAAAATTTTGGATAATGGAAGTACAAAATAAATCTATAAGGATGAAATCTGTAACTATTTGTTACAGTGCAGTTTATTCTTCTGTCTCCATTGTGTTTCCATCACCTTTCCCTAACTGGACAATGATCTGCATTTTAATGAAATTTGTGATTGAGCTAATTTAGTACTTTGGGAACAAAATTTGTGTTTCCTGTCTTAAAACAACCGGTTTTAACTTGCATTTAAGAAATGCAGTGCAACTTTAACACTGTGTATTCAAACTGGAAGGAAAATTTCTCTTCTTGGTTAATCCAGGAATTCTGTTTTTCTCTCCTTTTTCTCCTTAGAATATGAAAATGAAGGCAGGTTTTCTAACAAAAATTAATTTTTTCATTCTTTTATTTGTACTTTAATCTTATTATATTATTAACAGCTAGACTCAATAAGTTATTTTTAAAAATACTTGGAGAGCACTTTCTGGTTATTCATCCTGGTATTATATGCAGCTTATATAGGTATAAAGCCTTCTCTGTCCCCACCTAGAACTGGCCAGGAAAGAAGAGCCTAAACACAAAGCCAAACTGTAAAACCCACATTTTTTTTAACTACTAGAAACACATATCTGTTACAGGGTTGAGTTAGAAAACCACCTGGTTGGAAAATGTTGAATTTACTAAGTATAAGTAATCTATAATACTAATTAAAATTACTAGCACGTGAATTCCTCTAAATAGGACAGGTGTTACAGTGAATTAGAAAATGACTTGGATGTCCACGCTGACGACGACGACGTGGGTGACTAAGATGACAACGATCACTTGGATGACCGTGGCCACAGTGATGACTTGGACACGGCCAGTGGTGACTCAGAGGCTGACTTGGGTGTTCCCTTGGATGGGAACAGCTCAGATAAGGATGTTGACTCAGATGATGATGATGATGGTGATGACAACAGCTCAGATAACGATGCCGACTCCAACTTGGATGACTTTGATTTGGATGACACCAGCTCGGACAACTTTGGATGACTTTAATGTGGATGTCAGTGAATGCTGAGCCGTGCCCACAACACAGGGCTTTGTTCTGTCCCACATGTGAAGGGCAGAGGGACTAACTGCTCTATTTAGCTGTGTCATTACTCCCGAAATACCTTGCAATAAAATGTCCTTTCATTAGAGACTGCGTTCTCTTCCCTCTGCCTGCACACGGAACTGGCCTGTAAGCAGTGCTTTATTTTGCATGGTAAGGCACTGAAAGGTTTGGCCAAAGCCTCGTTGCCTTGTACAGGGTTCAACAAAAAGATTGGCACTTAAGAAACTTCTTAGTACAAATAGAGTTGTTGCCTTAATAAATTGATGAATGTATTTTGTCTGAAAACCCACAACCACATCCTTGAAGCCCCCGGCGCTTTTTCCATCCTCCTTTTTCTATGTTTGTCACTTGTGCTTTTTGTCTGCTGATGCTTGGCGTGTATGTAATTTATCTCATTTGATATGGCAGGCAGTAAAAGCATTAGACATATCTTGCATGCGAGAGTAAATGTATTTTCCATTGTGCAATGCTTTCGTTATTTTTCCAAGTGTTCTGTGACAGGAGAGGACAGTAAGGCAAAAGAGAAAAAAAATAATGTTCTTTTGAAACATTTCAAGTCGCTTGCACTTCTGTTTTCTGTAGGAATTTCATCTCGTGCATTCCTATATAGGTTTGGAAATTAGGATAATGCAGGTTGCACACCTGTGTCGCAGACTGCACACACCCGTAGGCAAGAGCAAACATTTTGGTCTGCAGGGGATATTCAGCTGCTAAATACTGGGAAACTAAAGCCAACGCTGTAAAAATTCGATCAGAACTCTGTCAAACCCTCTACAAAACCCGAGGATTAAGACCACGAAGCTGTACCTGGTAAAGCTGGAACACAGAGACACAAACTGATGGATATGGAGGTGAAACTGTGTTTGAAGAGGAGCACACGGCACCGTCCCTGTTAAACCACCAATTCAACAGGAACAGCATTTTGCACACTTG
Organism: Gymnorhina tibicen; assembly: GCA_013399875.1. Classification (NCBI taxonomy): domain Eukaryota; kingdom Metazoa; phylum Chordata; class Aves; order Passeriformes; family Artamidae; genus Gymnorhina; species Gymnorhina tibicen. The sequence continues at coordinate 29,689 of VXAZ01001038.1, read as the reverse complement.
CTGCAAGCTCCGGGTAAATACTGGAGTTTCTTTGGGGAACACAGGAATAGGCACAAACTCCTGCAAGGCAACGAGCGAAATGAAATCCTGTTTGCCTTTGCTTTCTCTGAGTGAAATGAGAGTCTGATAACTCTGGCAGCTCTAAGTGCATCAAACATGGCTGAAATGTCTGTGTGGGAAAGATCTTGGATTCGATCCAAAGGTTTTGAGGCACTGCAATTGAAGAGAATTCGTTCATATGATATGATGAGTTTTGTTTGGATGAGTTCAGGAGTATTTTTCATTCTTATTTAACACTGTCTGTAGCCTTTAGCACTTGTAATATTTTAATTTCCCCATATGAGTGTGAGCCAACAAAAGGCTCTTGCAAGTGCAGAACCACAATTTGACAATATTTTCAAAGCTGATCACAGAAACATTCTTTCATTCTACAGAATCTTACGAAAATACATATCCCTGTTCTTCGCTGGGATGATCCTAAGACTTTCAAAAACATTTCTGAGAAATGTACTTTCAAAAACATTACTGAGAACAGTAAGAACATACGAATAGAGTGAATAACCTGAAATGTTAACATATTTCCTCTCTCCAGAAGCAGTCTCCCATTATACTGAGTGCCTTTATGGCTGAGATTTTGTTGAATTTTCCCAGTTGTCCCTTTTGGAGCTGTACAACAATGTGTAACTCCTTATATTGCCAAGATTCTAGGTACCTGAAATCCATGCTTGGAAAATCTTTTTCTGAATTGTGAGCATTTACAGGAGATTAAATACATGCATTAAGAAAGAGCTGGCCATGGAGCAAACTGCTGGCCGGGGAATTACCTGGGAGCATGGGAGAAGGACAGAAGAAGGACTCAAAGCAATGGTTTTCACACTGCAGCCAATTGTCACAGTCAACAGCCTAATGAGTTTCTTTTGGCAAACTCCCCACCATGTCTAATTAAAACTTTCCCTGAGCAGTGGGTGTCACGGGCAATACGAATTAAACAGGGTTGGAAGTTTCCTCTCTGCGTTTCCAAGTGACTGACTGTCCTCTTCTTGTTTCAGGCCTTGCGTGCAGCATCTGCTGGGCCACTGCCCTGCGAGAGCGAGAGCACGGAATTTCCTTCTCCAGCAGGCTGCTCGGAGTTCCTGCTCCTCCTGACTGAGCTGTTTGCCTGCCCCTGCTCCCCTTTTGCCAGCTCGGGGACCTCATTTCACAGGCACTCCATACACATGATTCGCAGCAGTAGTGAATATACCCGTGTGGAGACACCGAATGTTTTTCTTTCTGTGTGAAAGAACTGAGACTTTGATAGGTGCAGTGCCTTGTATGTGCTTTTCACTGTTTAACCAAGGTGAAGTGCAGAGCTCCTGAGGAAATTCTGTAAATAAATGCACAGAGTGCCGGGCTAATAATTCACAGTCATTATTTCTGTATGGTTAAAAATATCAGACAAACCTGGGTTTTGATTGCTTCTTCGTATTGATTCACCTGCTCTAGAGAACTGGAGTACTGCCTTTTGCCTGGATGTCAAATCTGTGCCAGGGGCAAGCTTGGCAGCATTTGCAGTCCTGCAGCGCTTTCCTGGTTTGTTTTTTCCCAAGTGACAGCCATCATCACATCAGAAGGCAGAAGTGGCAGTAAAAGTAGTGGTGCCTCATTTTGACTCTAAGTAGTTCTGCTTTTTAGCTATGCCTTCCCGGGAAAATTAGGTGAGATGAATGCTAAGAGTGGGTTGAATGAGGCACAAGAGGCACTGTCAAATAGCAAAAATGAATCTCTGTCTGGATTTTTAAGATCAATTGATGAGAAATCTCTGGGTGGAGGTGTGGGTGGACTGCCTGCCTGGCCTTGCCTGAGCAGCCCATTTTGGAGGGTGGTACCCAAACGTCAACTCTTCTACTCACACGTGTTCCTTTTCTCATCTAATGGACAGCAAACAGGAGTTCATTTGGCTCTTCCCAGAACTCTTTCTGTTCAAACTCTTCTCACTTACTGGATTATCCAGAAGCCCCTCCCGTGGAGCCAGTGAGATGACTCTGATTCGGCAGCTGCATGAACCAGATATCCCCGTGCTTTCAGAGACAGCCCTGATGCCTGGCTGATGCTCTCGTTTCGTGCCCTGGGGCATAAATTGATTACTGCTGAAATCAGAAGGGAAGGCTGTCTCTGAATCTCTGCCTGCTGCTCCAGGGAAACGGGCTGGCCACGTTATTGGCAGGCTGTATTCCTCTATTGCTGGCTTCTGACTCTGCTGGTAACGTGAGGTAATTCGGAACGTAATTACAAATTGACAGGTACATATTTATTCTAATTGCATTTCATAAGGATGCTTAATCTTCATGAAGACACCGAGTCTGCACAGCGTCTCCGTGTCATGAGCAGTGACTCATCAAAAGAAGGAGGGAAATACAGAACTTTACGTCTTTATGGCGCTCCTTGAAAATCTAAGTGGGTCTAACAAGATATTGGATCTTTAATTTCTGAATCAGTCTGCTTTGCAGGACACTTTCAGAACCTGTTATTTCATTCTGACATCAGATGTGGAAATAAGTTATAATATGTACTTGTAAAAATATCTGGAAACCTTTCGTTTGGGATTTGATAGCTGAACACCAGGGGTTTTCCCAGCAGTCCCACAGTGCTTATTTTCTGTTCCTACAGCTAAATTGCTCTGGAGAGGAGAGGATATGTGCATAAGGGGAAAGAACAAAGGAGTCGGTGCAGTTAATAAAGCAGGATTTATAACAAATCAGTCTGACAATTTCATTATGCTTCCACTCACTAAGGTGATGTAACAGAGCAACGTCAGGCGGATTAAATGATCTTCCTACATCCATTGATCACTTATGTGCTTACTTACTGCTGAGCTCCAATAGGAATGCTTTGGGAACATGTGCAGACCCTTGGAGAGGGAAAGGAGCTGTGTGAGATGGGTGATTTGCTAGCACACTGAGGGTGAGGGTGGCTCTGGCAGAGGCAGGGTGCAGGGCTAAGGCAGCATTCCCTCAGTCTCTTCACTGGAGTTCTCACATCCCTGCAGTGTTTGGGATCCTCTCTGGGGGCTGTCTCTCCCCTCGGGGCGTGGCACAGCGAACAGCAGCATGAGAGCTGAGAGAAGTGTCAAGCAATGGTTCCAAACAAGCTGGAACCTGGTTCTTTTGGGCCTGGTTCTTACTTTAGCCAGTTACCACTGGTGTTTCCATCTTTCTAGAAGTGATAGATAAGAATACTCATGTATATACACTGCTAGCCCCTTGGGCAGGAACTGGGAATGTGCCCACACCACGGGGAGTCAGAGCTAGTGCACCCCTTTTAGCAAAGTCCTGGGCACCCCGGGTGTGGACAAAGAAAACCACCTCAGAATGAATTGCCTGGCAGTTTTGCCAAGACCTTCACCCACGAAGTGATATTTTTCCCCCCAACTAGAATGGTGAAAACAAACCTGCATTTTGAGAGGGGCACTCTTCAAAGCAGGCTGATTGTCCCCTGGATGGAGCGGGTGCCTCTCATGAAGCCTGAAGGACATTGCTGCCTGGCCAAAATGTAAGTAAAGGCTTTAAATAAAATATGTTGTTTGGGCTGACTTGCACTGGTGTTTACCACAGGAAGCAAGAGTCACTCCCCTGGGCTGCTCCCCCTGCACTGGCAGAAGACAAGACCCACTTTTGGAGAATTTATTTTCATAGAATGCTTTGGTCTTGGCAAATTCGGAGATTGCACCAGCTTGGGTGCAGGCAGGGATCACCATTTAGCCATAATACAATGATACCAAGGCAGAAGATTAAACTGAAATACAGGTTCTGCCACTTCAGTAGTCCCAGGAGTAGAACTAGCACAGGAATAACAGTGTTGTGTTAAATTAAAGCATTTCTTATATGTGCAAGAGTGAAAAGTATTCCTGTAGAGCGTTTTTGAAAAGTGCTAGATAATACAGTAACTGAATGGCCTTTTCCAGAAATCCCCATCACAGCAGTTAATGATTAGAGCGTTATTTAATTGAGTTGCAAATATTAATTCATTAGCCGTAATTTGTTTGTGGTTCAAAGTTAGCATCCTGCTGTAAAAACATTAGATGGGATTTTCAAATTGAAATCCTATTTAATGAGTCAGTGTTTCTGAAACTGGGACGATTGCTGCTTGGAACCTGGGCTACACAGGTTAATGATTTCTCTGAAACGAAGTATAGAAGTTTTTCTTCCTGGTGTATATTCAGCACTCATCTGTTCTGTGATCCAAATAATCTTCCACCCATCCATCCATCATCTACAGCCCTGAAAGGAAAGCTAAGTGGCAGCCTTTAGCGGTGAACTGGATGGGATGGGATAGAAATGATATTCTCACTTCCATCTGACAAGCCATGTGACTGACAGTGAAGAATTCCTCCTGAAGCCTGAGCCAAAGCTGCAGGCAGGGCCGGGGTGTTTGCAAGAGTTTTACACAATTCCCGGTGTCAGTTAAACCTTCGGAGACAAATCCCTGTGAGCAGGGGAGCAGCCACACTTCTGAAAGAGAGCAACACAAACCCCTCTCAGCCCAGATCCTGTGCAGATGCACTGACTTTTGTGAGGGATGTGGGGATAGAGGAAACCGTGGATTTGGATTTAAGGGTATTTGGGGCAAGAGAATCAAGCGCGCAGTTATATTTTTATCTGCTAGACACAAATAAATCCTACCAAAGTTTCAAGCAAGCCAGAAGGAGTGTGGTATAGGTAGCTGGGGTTTTTCTGTGCCGTATTTTGAGACACGAATGTGCTGCCTGGAGACAGGCCTGGGAGAAGATGCAGGGGGAGTATTTTGCTTCCCATGTAAGTGATGCTGTTTTCCTTCACGTAGTTCCCTCAGAAAGCACGAATTAGGATGTCAGCACACGGCTCTGCTCTCTGGGCAGGGCAAATATAACCCTTAACACTGGGGATTGAGGATCTTAACTCAGCTCCCTGTGGTGTGCAATTTAGAATGCAGTCTCTAACGACATGATCACATCGTTTTCTCTTGCTCTCTTGCACGCTCTGTTTTATTTTTGTTTTTCTTCTCCCCCCCTCCACCTCTCTGAGAGCACTGACAGCTTGGACAAGATGAGTCAGAGCTGTTCAGTAAACAGAGACTATTAAATTTCCCCTTCCTATGCTAAAAAAAGTTGTATCACCTATGTCTAAATAGCCACCTCTTTGGAATTGTAGAAGTGGTTTTCAAGAGGATTTTAACCCTGCTATAATAGGCCAGTTGCTTGAAAAGACTGCCTGGACAGACTGATAAAAACAGTGGAAAATGTTGAGTCATGCAGGCCATTAATTACAAAAAAACCAGAGAAATCATCAAGGGAAAGTTGTTAAGACACAGCTGCCTTTTTATGGGTAGAAAAAATCAGGCTAAAATTACTTTAAAACATTGTAGTTGGAGTAAGCGATGGTGAAAAGAGATGGAGAAAAACACCTTTCTATGATCATAGGTGTTTTGATTTAAAACGGGATGAAAATATTTGTTTAGCTTAGTCTAAACACTTAAATGACACATTTAGCTTTTAAAATGCCTGAATCTCTTTGGCATTCTTTTACACTGGCATATGGAGTGATAAATGTGCCACAGTTTCTCAATTCTGCCCTTTACATTCTAATTAAAGGAGAAACAACCCACTTTTCTGACTGTTTTCCAGAAGGAGGAATGATGAAATCTCTGCTGGTTTGTGAGTTAGAGCCTTCTCCCACTTTCCCTTCACAGGACCTGAGAGAACAGAATCTATTTCATAACTGTTAGAGCTAGGAACCTTTTAATGAGAGAATCTTGACACAAAAATATCACAGCTTATTTCTTATCCTGAGAGTGAGTAAACAATGAAAGATTTCTTATGTTCTCTAGTAATGGTGGTGTTTTGGACGAGCAAAAACCAGAATCTTTCCCTCAAGGGCTAATTTGATATGTGGCTAGTGATTCTAATTGAAACCAAGTTAATGTTCCGGTACTGTTCCAGAGTTTCATGTGGAAAAATATACTTAATATTCTCAAAGGAAGTTTCTGTACTTATCACTCCAGTTTATCACTCCCTCACAGAACCAGAGAGTGGAAAGGACCCCTGGGTGCTCCTGTTACAACGCTTTTGCTGCCTGGTAATTGTAATTAATGAGACTGAATGCCCGTAGCCTGTCCTCTGGGTGTTGCTTCCATTTGTAGGAGCTTTATCTTGTCCAGATCCAGCAGAATGTGCAGGAGCCAAAGGCAGGGCTGAACAAAGGAGTGCCAGAACCAAGAGCAGCTCCAGGAAACGCTGCCTGGTGAAAATGGGCATTCCCACCAGGGAAAGGCACCAGGGACTGCAAACCAAACTGGATGTGAGGCGTTTTTCACAGCTGAAGGAGAGGGTGAGAACATTCACCCAAGTCAAACAGCATCACCAGGATGATTGCCTGTAGTGGCCATCCAGGCAAATCCAGCAGGGACAGGATTCTGCAGCGAGCCACCAGAGGAGCATCAGAGGCTGGAAGGGCTCTCTGGAGGCCACCTGGACTGAGTTCCCACGCAAAGCAGGGTTGTTCTTCGTCCTGGATGAGCCAGCCAAGGGCGTGAGCAGCCGGCCAGGGACGGAACTCCATCCCTCAGGGCGCTGCTCAGGGCTGCAGGGCTGCTGAACACGTTTCTCTCCATGGCCCGAGGGAAGGGCCCGAGCTCCAAGCTGCGGCTGCTGCCCTGGCTGTGCTCCCGTGCAGGTTCTGGCCGGTTGTGTTTCCAGCTGCCCTACAGACAGCCCTGACCTGGTGTCAGCTGCCTCTGTCCCCTCCTCTTGGCCAGAGGAGCCGTTGCATTTCACAGCCACCGGCTGACAGATCTTCAATTAAGCCATTTAATTAAAAGTGAATGCACTTCTACTCTGTCTCCCACGGCAAGTGCTTCCTTTTGGTTTTGGATGTAACTGCTTCTCACTTACACTGCAGGACTTCCTCCAATTTCCCATCTCCCACCATTGCTATTCCTGCTTGAGGAATCCCTGCTGCTCAGTCCTTCCCACAAGGCAACTTCCCTGCTCTCCTTACCGGGTTTTTTTTTCCCCTCCTGTTTATCATTTCCAATCCATCTGTGTTTTTTGAGGTGGGACAGTGGGAAGTCACAGTTCCCCCAAGTATTCATCAGAAGAGTGTTATTAAATAGCAGAACACCTTCTAATCTTCCAATTTCTTCTTAATCCTTTTCCTATTACTTTCTTACATCCTCAGTGTCTTTTCTTGTTAATCCTGTGTTCTTAGAGAGCCATCAGAATATCTTCCATATATTATCTGAGAGGTAACAGCTAATTTTAAAGCTGTAATTGGGTAAGCAAAGTCATTTTTCCTGACTGTGCGTTGCTTTGCACTTCTTGACACTGTGCATTTAATTTTCTCATCACTCAGTGAGATCCTTGAAGCCTGCTTCGGATTTTAGTAGTCTGGAAAACTCAGTGGTTTTCACTCTTTCTTGCAGAACATTTGTTTAACAGCACCAATCTCAAAAATTGTGCTTGGTGACCTCAATATTAATGTTGCTTCTTTGTGAAAACCCTCCGCTTATTCCCAACCTTTTTTAAAAAAGATTAGTCCATACAAAGGCTTTTCCTTTTCGTTCTGAGGGAATTTATTTTCCTGAAGAGCCTCTGGTGAGATGTCAGAGGTTTGGCATCTCCCATTACTGGGCACTTACGTAATTTTAGCTGATACACTGATTTCTTTTAAGAGCTCTAGGAGATTTCACTTAGCCTTTCTGTGATGGCTGTGTCTTCCTTTCTTGCTTTAGCTTACATTTTTCCAGAGAATTTTCTGCTCTCCCAAGGTTCATGTCCTCATCTGCTTTTAGTGTTTGTTTGTTTGTTTTTTGCCCACCAGCCTAATAACATGGCCTAGGTTATTTTAAGCAAATATGGGATGCACAGAATGGTGGAAACAGGAGAGCTGTCACTGGAGTTTTTAAAGAGAAGCCAATTAACAAATGCAGCTTTCAAAACAAGGTCTGAAAACATTGTAGAGGCTGGCTGGACTGAAAGCAGCAGAAAGTGGTTTGGGTCTGGCTGATTAAAGAGAAGCCTTAAATTCTCTGGAGATGTCTGTGCACAGCCTTACAGATGAGGTGGTGCTTTTTCACAGTTGCATTTATTCCCTTTTTTGTGGCTGCTCACTGCTTCTCCAGCTTACAGCTGGAGCAGGTATTGTTACATAAAGGAGTTTGTCACTGGGTGTTGGATGGGATTTTCACACAGGAGCAGTGGAAGGACCGCTCACTGTGCGAGGTTTTCTGAACTTTCTTCGGGAGAATTCAATTTCTGAGCCACGCATCCCAAAGGCACGGGCTGGCTGGAGTGACAGCTGTGACACTGATGGGCTGCTGCTGGAAATGTGAAAATGAAAATACACCTGGGGGCTGGCTGGAGACGAGACCCAAAGCCCTGACTCTGTGGTGACACAAATACCCACGTAAAGAGGAAAACAGGAGCTGCAAAAGGAAGGGCAGCTATTTCTGTTTTTAACCTTTCAGTTTTCCTTCTAAAAGCTGAGTGATAAGGGCCACATTTCCCGTGGCAAACCCAGTGTTTGCCTGATCATTTTCAGTCACAGCCCTTCAGGGAGGGCAATTTTTGCAAAGCCCTGATTTCTATTTATGATCAATTACAATTGTAGAAGCACTGCTGACCGATACGGAAAAATCCTACCACGGTGTTCAGTTTCCTGCATTATCCCCAATTTTATTTTTCTCTGGATGCATTAGATACTGCACAGCATAAATATCTGCTCCAACAAGGGAATTGTGAGCAAGTTTAATAAATTGTAGATGTGAAAGGCAGGAAAGAACTCACACACTGGTAACTTATGCATGTAGAGATGCTGCTGTTGTTCTGTGCAGCAGACACCCCCATGAGCTGTAAATCAGCCCATTTCAGCCCAAAAAAACACCTCTCTCCCCTGAGTGTGGTGATTATGCACAATGCAGCATTTATCCACTTTTAATTTCAACTGTGATTTTGTTTTGTTGTTTTTCTTTTTTTTTTTTTTTTTACCAGAAGGCAGATTCATATCAACAGCCTCTAACCTGGTAATCCTTAATGGTTTTGCCATATCACGGAATCCCAGGGTGGTTTGGGTTAGAATCCAGTCCCACCCCTGCCCTGGGCAGGGACACCTCCCACTGTCCCAGGCTGCTCCAAGCCCCGTCCAGCCTGGCCTTGGGCACTGCCAGGGATCCAGGGGCAGCCACAGCTTCTCTGGGCACCCTGTGCCAGGGCCTCTCCGCCCTCACAGGGAATAATTCCTTCCTAATTTCCAATCTGAACCCACTTTTTCTCTGTTTGAAGCCATTCCCCCTTGTCCCATCACCACACGCTCTCCTAAAAAGTCTCTCTCCATCTTTCTTGTAGCCCCTTCAGGCCCTGCAAGGCCACAGTTCAGTCTCGCCAAAGCTTCTCCTCTCCAGGCTGGACGACTCTCCCAGCCTTTCCTCCCAGCAGAGCTGCTCCATCCCTCTGCTCATCCTGGAGCCTCCTCTGGGCTCTCTCCAGCAGCTCCAGCTCCTCCCCGTGCTGGCCCCAGGGCTGGGGCAGCCCTGCAGGTGGGGTCTCAGCTGAGGGAGCAGAGGGGCACAATCCCAATCCCTTTCTTGCTGCCCACGCTGGGCGCTCAGCCCAGGGCACGGGGAGTTTCTGGGTTGGGGCAGGTCCAGCTCTCACCCACAGCACCCCAGGTCCTTCTCCCAGGGCTGCTCTGGTCATGCCCAGCCTGGATTGGTGCAGCAGATGTAGCAGCAGAAGCCTGATTTATAAACAGGTGGTGTTTGTAATGCACAGTCTCTGTAGCTGAAAGGTCCCTAAATATTGTTTTCACCAGGCTTTGTTCTTACAAATCACTGTCTCTCCAAGTGGCATCAGTGTGGGAAGGCAGCTGGCAATATCATGTGAATCAGAGTGTGACTGCTGGCAAAATATTCCAAAAACAGTGAGTGTCACCGGAGCCCTATAGATTGAGGGTTTCATCTGGGAGGCTTCTCAGCCTTTTCTGGGAGAGCTGGGCTCTGGTCTGAGCTATGTGATATCCATCCATACCAAGAAAATCTTCCAGATGTAAACACAGTTATCTAAGGCTGTCTTCATGGCAAAGGGAAACCTCTGGGAAAGAGGCAGGAAGCATAAAGCAATGAGTGGGTGCCTTATATGGGTGTGCTTTTAATTACAAAATGCACCAAAACCTCTGGGTCACCTGCTCGTCCCACAGGTCCAGGAGAGCATCCCTGGGTCCCTCGTGCCAGTCCTCCCCCAGATCATCTGGCAGCCCGGATTCTTCGCACTGCTGCCCTTTTATAGCCCCTCATCTCTCAATTGTTTTATTTACCAGAAATGTCACTGAAGAATTTGGTTCCAGCTCCCCACGAGGGCAGGGAGATAAACAGGAAAGGACCAGGACTCGCTCCTGTTTTATCAATGGTCTAATCTAAACGTTTGGCTATAAACTTGGCTGTCTCCCACTAATGGCTGCACAACACTGTCAGGTAGGCGCAGTCTGATCTCTCCAACAGACAACTTGAATAAAAAGGCTCTTTTGGTGCCTGCTTTGAGGGAAAACAGCAGCGTGAAATAAAAATGTGAGGTCTGTGTTCGTCACAGGCACAGTCTCTGCCGCCTTCCACGTGTGGTGGTTGCTTTTAAGAAACACAGAGCTTAAAAAAATTTCAGAGTGACTGTAGAGGTGAATTATGGAGAATGTTCTTTGTTCAGCTGCAGTGTATAAGTTTTTCTCCCCGCAGGGGAAAAGAGAGCGTAGGACAGGTGAGTAGAGAGGTGGGAGCAGCGTGTCCTGCCTCCAGGGACACTTTGGATAGAGCACCATCCTCTGGGAACAGCCTGTTCTGGGCTCTGGGGTTACCCTGACCCAGCAGTTCTCTGTGATTTCCTTTGTTCCAACAGGCCCTGTAAGAGGATACTTATAACTGGAACACAAGATTTGAGCTGGGCTCTTTCTGAGTCTTTGATTTTATTGGGAGGTGGAAGGAGGGAATCTTTTTGCTTTCAAGTGTAAAACAGAATCAGCACTTTGTATGTTTTGCTTGTATTGCTTTTTTAAAACCCTTTTACACCTAACTGGAGTTGAATCTATTCTGTTGGAAAAGGTAAACAGAATTGATTTTTCTCTTCGTGCATATTTATCTTCAGAAAATCATTTATACATTCTCTAATTTGTGTTAATAGTGAAAGTCCTCAGATGTATTCTATCAATCTCTTTGAAGGCTGCTACATAATTTCCATTAGGAAAGTCTGAGAGGAATGTAAAGTAGACTCTTCTGAATATTTTTTTTTAACTAAATGAATAAAGACGTAGATACAGTCGTGGCTATGCAAGATTCAGGGCCTCTCCCTGAAGAAAACCAAAGCTAATACAAAAGTTTATTGATTTGGGTTGAATGCCAGCTTTGCTCAGAGCAAAACCCCTGCTCATTAAAGTGATTCCTCTGAAACAAAAGTGACATAAATGTTGTGTATTTTTGCCTCTCTGTCTGCCTTCCCACTCCTGTCCTGCATTCCTCTCCCCCTGTTTCTCCTCCAGGGGAGGCAGCGTGGCTGTGCCCACCCGAACCCTGGGCTTTTACTCTTTCCTTTAGCACAGCAGGCTGGTTGCTGATGGAATGCTCTGGGTCTGGGTGTATCTCGCCAGGAAATCACAGAGCAGGGACAGCCCTTGCCCTGTGAGCTGGCTCTCGTTGTGGATCTTTAATCTGACAAATATTTTCTCTCTGATCTTGCCATGAGTTTTTCTTGTTTAAGGAATTGACCAAGCTCTTTTAAAGGGGCACCAAGTGAACACAGTTTGCCTTCCCCTCTCTGACCATTTATTCTGCAGGGCCAATCATTCAAACTCTGCTCAATCAGGACAGCTAAAGACTATTTCTGCTTTATAACCAAAGATCCAGACCGAATTCCAAGATTCCGACGGAGGTTCCCAGCAGTGCTGGTTCCACGGTGCTTTCTGTGGTAAGAACCGAACCTGTCCCTGAGTTTTGTTGTCTCTTGCTGTGTGACAGTGGCACCAGGAAGTAGCTGAGAAGAAAGAATACGTTTTTCCTTTACAAAAAAAACAGCAACTGCTCCAAACTGGGTCTGTTTGAAAGTATGGCAGCTACTGAGATTTTTCCCTGTATGTTTTTATTGACACCCTGGGCTTTTGTAACCAGCTGCAGGTGGGTTTGCACTGTAACTAAAAAATGCCATGGCTTGTCCTGATAGGATAACCTGAGGTGTACAATTTAAATAATGATTAAAAACAAAGAAACCACACACACACTTTCTCTCTCTAACAGGAAAATCTGGAGAGGGAGAAGAAAGCCTGTGTTGGATACTGATCTCACTTGTGTGAGTGGAGTGACACTGAAGAAATAAGACTGAGAAATGGAATTGTGCAATCCAATTTTTGTAAAGAGATCACTGAGTATTCCTGCTATGATCAGTCTAATTAATGCTAATTATTTAAGGCTTTTGGATGCAAATAGCCACAGGCAAGCCGTTGGGTAGTATGTAAATACTTGAGAAGGAAAGACATGAAAGATATGGGTTTATTTCATTCATTCATGAAAGCTTGTTAAGGATATGGCAATGTTGTCAAATACTTGTTAAACACTTAAATTTTATCTGAGTTTGGAATCCTCAGGCAAACCAGGCAAAGTGTTCTCTCTCCCTCCTTGGGATCATTCAGCATTTCTTATGCTGACCTCTGCAGAAATTCAGTGGAACAGAAGTAAAAATCAAATTTTCTTTCTCTTTCAAACTCCTTGACATCCATTTAGTCATCTTTTGAAATGATGAAAAGAAATGAAAATACCTACTATTTCTGTAAATCCCTGTCTGAGCACTGCTGGTGTGCAGTGACCTCGTGCCGGAGCAGGTGGAGAGGAGAGCCCCAGCAGAAGCATTTCCCACACCAAACTCTGGATTTCTGTTCAGAAAGTTTTGATTTCTGTTCAGAAACAGTTTCGAAAGCCACTTCTGTAGCGTTCAATTCTAATAATCTTTATTTACAATCACTTTCTGGTGAATCAGTAGGAGTGCCCACAATTCAGGCCTTTGTGGTCGTGGATCGCGTTATCAAAACTTTCCCAAACAACGAAAAATGGAAACACAGTTCTTGGCAATTTCTTAGAGAGGAAAGGAAATCTGGAGAAAGGAAGACCGGAATTCTGCATGTCCACTGAATAATGACCTTGGAAAATTCACTTGTGTCTTGTACTTTGGCTTTCCATTTGTGAGAGGAAATACTGACTCCGTTATCTACCTCTCAACCATCAGATTGCAAGTCGCCAGCTCATTTTGCATTTTCGGGCCGTGCCCAGCGTGGAAATGCAGGACCAGCTGCAGTGCCTCCATACAGCACAAACATTCCCCTTTAGAACACCCTCATTCCCTCATTCCCTGCTCGTTCCCCGGGCAGTTTTGGAGCCAGCACGGGCAGGCAGTGTTTGTGCAGCCGTCTTTAGGAGTGGACACATCAATCCTGACCTGGAGACTCTTCCTGCTGTGTTTGAGCCGTGGGTTAAGGCTGTAAATGCCCTCTGGCTGGGAGTGGCAGGGAGGCAATCCCACAGCGCATCCCTGTGGGGCTCGGGATTGCTCAGCCACACGCTGAATGCCGGGGGAGTTGTTCTGTTTGTCTGGGGGACATCTGCTGATGGATCACTGAAATCTGCTCCTTCGATTTGTGCTTTATGTGGGTTCATTCCTGACAGATCTTATTAAAATAAAATAAACCTCAAAGTATTCCTGCAAGTAATTGCTTTCTTCTGCCTTGTTTCCAGGTTTTTCTGTAAGTGTAGCTTTGCCCTGTGCTGCACAATAGATGTTCTGAGATTACCCACGTTGAGCTGTTTTAAGTCCTGGAATTACCAAGTCTTTCGCTAATTTTTATCAATTGCTAAACTATTTCAAACTATTCAAACTATATCAAACTATTTCTCAAACTATATCAAACTATTTATCTTTTACTTATCAGGTATTTGGGTTTTTTACTAAGTTATGAAGAAATATTTGTGTTTTACAGAGACACTGAAACTGCCTGGGAGAATGAAAGAAACAGCTGTAGTGTACTTAGACAAATACTTATTTGTTTCTAGGATTGTCAGTGACACGCATGAGGAACGGCCAGGAACAGAAAAGGTGGAATAATTAGAATAATGCCTCTGAAATACTCAGCCTGTATTTTATTTTAGGCATTTGGACAACCAGTAGGATCAATCTATAGCTAACAAAACTCATTGTTACAGAAGATTTCCTTACAATTCACTCTTTATTATCATTATTTTAATCTCCCACTTCGAGTGCAGGAAGAATGCCAGTAAAAGGATTATTACAAACCTTGTTATTTTCTGCTCCAAGTATGAAGTGCAGCACTGCCACATTTCCTCCCCGACCACAAGCACATAACAGCATTCCCAGTTCTGAGTGTGCTGGGAGCAGTGGGAGTGCGGGCAGGGCAGGAGAGAGAAAATAACCTGTGTGTGCCAGAGGTTAGCCAGGCTGCTTACTACACACACCAGAGAGGGCTTACATGGATTTTACAGCCTTCCTGACTGGGCTGCTGAAAACAGAGCAGGACAGTGAGGGGTGTATTTGACGACAGAAAGGTTTGGCAGAATAAACCTTGGTTGCCAGTAATGCATGAAATCTATAGTTTAGTTTTGTAGCAGTGCTTAAAGATTGTTCTCCATCTTTCTCAAACTCTACTCCTATCATTGTTTAGAGTTTCCTGCAGTGATAAAGTTCTTTTCCTCTCCCAGCACTGATCTGCTGGCATACCCTTCCCTCTTTTTAGAGACTTTCTGTTGCCATATTATCTGACCTGGGTAAGAACCCCAGGGTGAAGGGGGTGGCCTCCGTGGAAAAACTGAACCTGGTAGCACTCAACAGAAGCAGTTTTATACCTGATTATTGCAATCAAATACACAAATAACTTCTGGGCATAACTTATTCTTGTGTTTCACCTTGCCACCTACCAAGGCACCAACATTTTTAACCGTTGTCCTTCTTTATTTCACTGGCTAAACTCCAGATGTTTGTGTTTTCCCTGAGCAAAAGGGCAGCTGTACAACATGCCCTGTGCTACTGGTGACTGCTATCCATCAGCATCCTGTCATGACTCAGTCTTTCTAGCTCCATTCAGAGCGATATTCTGCTAGGTCATCTTTTACTGATGGATGTGAGAAACGTTCAAAATAATAAATGGAAGCTGATTCTTAAAGTGCAGAGCTAGACTGAGTGAGACACAGAGTGAATGGCAATGAGCAGAGGTCACGGAATGTCCCTCCAAGGAAAATCAGAGCAGCAGCACTGGGCTTTTAGCTTAGTGCAACGTTTGCTAGAGTCAAACTGCCTCTGGCTCAGAGAAAATGAAAATGCCATTATTGGCCTTCAGGAGAAAGCTGGAACAGTAAATGTGCTGTTCCTTTGGAGAGTATTTGCTTCCCATCTGACACACACATTAAGAACCAAGAGTAAATACTCAGATATCTTAATTATCTTGCTGCCTTTATTATGCTGCGCTTGGTTTTCCTAGTGGGAAGCCATACGTGAAAGGCTTGCAGTATCAGCCAGACAGAAAGTCTGTTCTGCCTTCCTAGAAACAAAACAGAAATCACTTCTGAAGCAGGGGTCAGCCCAAAGTGGGATTCTGGTGTGGCAGCCTTTGGTAACGCTGATACTGCAGCATTAATTCGTAGTGCGCACAGCTTTTATCTACAGTTAGCAAATACGGGCACCCTGGAGCCCCACCTCGCCTTTCCAGAATAGGTTAAGATTAGAAGCCACTGGCAGAGGGCTCCTCTGCTAAAAAGCAAGAAGCTGAACTGCTCTTGGGTTTGCTTCCCTTCCTCTGCAGGCAGAGAGCTGCCGGCTTCTTGTGTTAGCAGCACAAATCCCGTTTGCATTAATAATGCCACAGTCGATGCAGTGAAGTAAAAGATGCAATTAAATTTCCCTCAATAGATGCAGAGCAGGTTGCAAAGTGCAAAAAAGTAAATCTGGCAAATGAAGTGCCCAGATGAGCAAACCAGTGCCGACATAGAGAGGGGGTTCCAAGGAAAATCAGGTTTCACTTGTGATAATTCAGCGTCTGATTTAGGAGATCTTTCCTGTAAAACAGTAGGCAAAACTATTTCATCATATGTTCAATCCTATCTCGCATCAGTTGTCTGAGAATTGTCCTATGTAGGTAACAAGAGAGACAATACTGAAATAAGGATTTCCTAACAATTTTCCCTTAGCAACTCCTAAATTATTTCTGATGCTCTGAGCCTTCCTCAGTCTAGACTTGCACTTTAGCTGCTGTCACAGAACCTTTCAAGACAAAAAAACCCGAAAACAACACCCCCCCTTCTAATCTAGAAAGGATGGGTTTTGCCTAATTAACAATAGACTGATTTTTAAACAGCATAGTTGAAAAAACTGTAACAGAACTTTAATGTGAGCTAACTACTGCATTAGATGTGCTGGTCTTTGACTCTCAGTGATAAAAGACTGCTATGGCATTTCGTTGATATTTGGAAGATTTCGTTAATGATCCCAAGAAGTCATTAAGGAAATTTAAAGAAGACTAGACCAGACTAGACTAGAAAAATATGGTGTTTGTGTTTTGCAGGTTTCACTTGTTACCATTCCTAAAATTAGTCAGGGCCTTTAAACTCATGTTGATGTTACTTTAGCTTATTCTACTTATAGCTAAATTGAGGAAAATGTTTCTTATACAAGAAATCAACTTCTCAGACTCTGGAGAAAAACTGTGTCTACTGACATCTGATACTCCCTGAGTTGATGCCACTATTCAGGCTGGATGTAGATTCAAATTTGAATATGCAGTGTCCCACAGTTAGGACTGTAGCAGTGGTCACATGGCAGAGCAGAACTCCATCCCTTTCACGTGACTAAAATCCAAAATTCCTCTTGACCAGAAAAAATTTTCCTTTGTGTACTTCTGAGACTCGTCCATCTGTCGGACACAGCAGAACAACCTTCCTTGGTGCTGCTTAACCTTCTGCCTCCTCTCCAGAGTGAGGAAGCTTGCAGAGGTGATGCTGAAGCTGAAAGCGAGCTGAGAGGGGAAGGGGAATATTCTGCAACAGGAATGTTCTGCAGCAGCACTGAAAACCCAGCTTTGTGCCCATCTAGAGCCATCCTGACCCCTGGCAGGGAGAATACCACCCCTCCAGCCCCGTGCATTGCTCCTTGCTCCTCTCTTCCCTCAGACTTGCATGGAATTCCCCGCATTTAAAGACATAACCCGAGCTTTGTGTCTCGTTTTGTGCACAGAACTTTGAAACTGGTAATTAAGCAGCCATTTAATTTGCAATGAGCTGTTTGTCTACCAGAAGAGACAAAGCAAGGAAGACTTGTTTGTTTGTCTCACTGCTGGGGTTTTGCTGCTGTTTTGTTCCATCATCGTTCCTAACAGGCAGCAAGGGAACTGAAACTAAGTTGTTCCTGGTGTGCAGGGAGTCTCTGGGACAGGATCCACGGAAAGCTTTGCATTTTGATCCGCCTTGTGTTTGCAGAGGAGACCAAAGAATTTTCCGAGGCTCCATAATCCCCTCTGTTGCTGCATATTTTGCCGTACCATTTACATCTCGAGCATTTTCAGACCATCTGGAGCAAATCTGCGCGCAAGAGGAAAATGGAAAAAAACCCCGTGTTCCTTATGGAAATCTATTCCGCGAGCCCCTCCTCTGAGTGAGGCTCCCAGGTTCTCGTCGTGTTTTTCTCAGGATGGATGGAGCTCTGCTGCTTATGTAACAAAGCGACGAGTTTGCCTTTTAGAATCAAAAGTAGGGTAACCAAGCAACAAAAATCGTCCTTGCCCTGAACACAAATTGCTTTCTGATCGTTAGGATGCTAACACCAATACTTTCAAGAATTAAACACTGTGAGCAAGCAGCTTTCAGCCTTCTCATTCTCATTATGTTGCTTTAGTAATGCTCAAATGTTTTTAAATCCTTTTTTCTTGTGCAGGGAGAAGATACCAGTCCAGCTCTTTGCTCTAACCCACACAACTTCCAACTAAATGATGTTGTCTTCCCCAGGATCCTGGCTCGGTGTGTTTATCTGCATGTGTAAATCAGGACACAGGCTGAAGGTACTTTGGTTGAGTAGAATTTTACTCCATTAATTCAGATTTGTTGATACCATCCCAGTGCTAGCCTTCAAAATCTTAATGTGACATTTCAAGCCAGTGTTTACTGATACCTCAACTGCTGCTTGGCCTGGTGGTCATCTCCAGACAGGGGTCTTTAATAAGCCAAGAGCTCTCAGAGAACTTCATGTGGTTATCCACACACAGAACACAGGACGGGGCAAGCCTTGGTTGGAAGTACCACCTTGGGACACACGAGTGCTGTGACATTTTCTTACCCAGCAATGTGTGCTGTATGTGATAAAGGAATTCAGTTTAAAGATACCATTTAAAAAAAAAAAAGAGAGAATATTGTAGTCAAATTTTGAACCACAGACTTTTTAAGGACCACAAATGGCAAAAGGGACTTTATCAACTGTGGAGGATGAAAATTTCCAGACTTACTTCAGTGCAGACTTTTCAATTTTTAAGTTGTTTCAGTTTCTGTTCATGTAAACAAAGGCTTAAACAAGAAAGAGGACTGGTGTGGCCACAGAAGGCAACAGCAGGAATGAATGGGGAGTCAGCAAGGCCATGAGGAATTTTGATGTAGCCCTCGTTTCCTCTGGGAAGGTGGAACATGGATGCAAAGTTCGACGATGCCTTGTTTCCTTCCCTTCAGGACACGCTCTGTCAGTTGGGGGCTGTGCCTGTGCCACAGACAGAAATTTGGGGCTGTAAATGCACTTGTGCACTGATACTGAGAGCTCTGGGAAAGGAAACTGTAGCTTGATAAGGAGGGAGGGTTGTCAGATAAGCACACACTGGATATCAGCGCTGAAGAAATTAACAAAAACAGGAATTAAGGAGAGGATAACCAAAAATCCCTAAACCAAAGGAGAGGATGTGATCAGCAAAGAGTAGTCTGGCAAGTGGCCAGAGAGGAAGTATCTGAGATAAAACACTGCACAGAGCAGCTGGAGGCAGAGGTGCCCATCAGAATGGGAACAGGGATATCCACAATCCCCAGTATCTGCGGAGAGGGGCAGAGAAGCTGAAGGAGAAATGCCAGAGGTGGAAGATCCTAAATGCAAGGAACAGGAGAAGGTCTGTTGCAGTGACACAACCGAGCGGTGAGCTGTGTCTGCAGACCCAAGGGAGGGAGAGTGTTTTGGGGTTTGCACCCATGCACGCTCGGGCAGGACTTAAATCACATCAAAGCTGGAGCAAAGAAAGAGGGTTTGCAGGAAAAGTTCTTCAGAGGATGAGAGCCTGACCAAACCGTGCCATTTGTGGGCTGCGCTGACGTTAAAGGGAGGAGGGAACGAGGGCGAGTTTAGAGCAGCAAAATCCCCATGTCTGGGACAGTGGGAGCAGGGCTGAGAGCACAGGGTTGGAGTAGGATGATGGACAGTGGAAGGGGAGCTGAGTGTAGAGGAGAGAGGGATTGACTGTCTCACTGGATCCAGTGGTTTTGGGATTTACAACTCCCTCCCTTTCAGTTTGGGCTTTTTATATTTCATGTGGGTCTGTTCCTGACCAGAGCACTTTCGCTGTACCCCTCTGTCTGATGGGAACTGCAGAACCTCGCTGTGCAAGGACAATTCACAATCTTGGGAGAAATAACAAGAAACAGGATTGGATTTACCAGGATGGAAGCAAATAGTTGCATTTAACTGCATTACTACGTCAATACTCCGCTGAATTTTCAGTACACTGTGTTTTAAAATTGACATCTTGATCAGTCCTGAATGAGTCCATGCAAAGCCATTAGAGGTTATTAAAGTACAATTTCCCAAACTACCAGGAAGATGGCAAAATAAAAATCCAGGGCATGATCATGCCTCAGCCTCTTGGTGCCTCAGTGAAACGCGTGCCAGTTCCTCCTCCCAGGGATCCTGAATTCCTTAATTAGTACTTTAAGCGCAGAGTAATTTGGGTAAGCTTGTTATGCAACTAAAAAAGTTTGAATTTAGCATTAATATTGCCCCTGGAACTTTACTGGTTTTCCTGAATTTTTCTTACCATCCTTTCCCTGTACTCTGGCTGCACTGCACTGATTTCCACAGCTGAGCTCAGTTTCCTGTGTTGTTCCCGAAGAACAGCTCGAGATCTCCTGCTTCGCTTTTCATTAAGAAATTGGTTCCTTTACCGAGACTAACAGAAAAAACATTCTTTTAGCAGCTTAAGAAAATCCATAGTACTCGAGTTTAAGTAAAAGGCATTTTCATCCGTTGTTTCCTTGTGGCAAAGCCTCCGTAATTCTTTTCCATTTCATAAATTCATTGTGTGGGGACGTGAGGGAAGCACAGATGAGAATCTTTATCACAGCTCTCAAGGATTTTCCCTTTCCCTCTCAGGAATGAGTGTTCCTGATGGCTTTCACTCGCAGAGAGCTCATCCACACAGTGAATATATTTTCTCAGAGTGAACTGAGTTGCATCCAAATGCAGCACGGGATGGAGATGTTGGGGAGCTTTCGTGGTTGTGCTTCACAAGCTCCGCAGAGACCCGAGCCTTTGTGGGGAGCGGCTCCCCTGGGCTGTGTGGGATGGGAGGACCCAGTGCCTCTGCAGATAAAGGAGAGACAGATGATATTTCGAATTCCCCTGCACTCACCCCGCGCTCCTCTCGCTGTCTCTGGAGAAGGAAGGGGTGGGACTGTGCTGATTTGTCAGGGATTTCCTATTCCCAAACTTTTCAGTGCATAACTTTGCCGTGTGCAGCTTCTTCCCGGGCTCTGCCGGGGGCTGGTGTTTCCCAGCCCCTCACACCTTCAGAGTTACACCAGCACGTCGTGGATTTTTGGAGTGTTTCCTCTTTCATTCGCTTCTTCTAAATAAACTTTACGTGTTGGACACCTACTGAGAGGGAAAACTGCCACGAAATAGGTTGGGAGTGAGACTGGTAGACACCAAACAGGATCTAATGGAAATTAAATATTTACAGAAGCTGATAGCTCTGCAGATTTCTCTGCAGGGTCCTGGGGACAGAAACCCTCTCCTGGCTGGCCTGGCCCCAGCAGAGCCCTTAGGGTGCAGGGGGAGTTTCCCCGAGGTAAGTGGGATTGGGGATGTGTGTTTAAGTGCTTTGCTGGACTTCAGCCCTGCAAACACTCTGCTTTCACTTCAGCTCCTTCTTTAGTGTTTATTTTTTACATGAGGATATGAATCCTCACGGGTTCGTTGCCTCGGACGGTGACACCAGCAAGAGACAATATCAGTCTGTAAGTACCAGTCAATACCTGCAGATTGAAATGAAGGCTGGGGTTTTTTTTTTTATTTAATAAATATTTAACAACTGCCCTTAAGAACCACTAAACCTCCTCCATTTGTAATAAATTACCTCCAAAAGCAAATTTACTTTTGGGCTAATGGGAACCGGTGTGTTCTGCTCTGTGATCAGTTTTATGGAGGAAAAAAAATTAAATTTGGAAACTCACTTGGGTCCCTTTCAACCACCTGGAGCTGCTTCAAGGGGAAACTAGTGCTGGGAGGAGCTATTTTATTTAAATGACTGCTTGTGAGACAAAAGGTGTGAGGTGTGAGTAAAGTCTCTGTCCATGCTTGGATGCCACTATAAAATACAGTTTCTTTACTTAGCCCCTTTGGTGAAGACAGTAAATCAAAATACTGATTAATACTAAGTCATTCTCTATCAAAGCCTAATTGGATCAAAATAATTAACTTTAGTGAAACTATCATTAAATTAATAATTTATTTCGGACAATGACCAAAATACGAAATAATCATTTACACAATTAATTGAAATGCCAAAAATTTAAGTTTTATTTTAAAAAAGCGGCAACATCCAACCAAGAGTATGAAAATCAGCGTGTTACAAAAGAATCAGATATTTAAATAGTGTTTATAACAGAATAATAACTTTTTTTTTAAAATGCTTAAACACGTTTAAATATCTTTTTTTTTTCCTTTTACTTACATCCATGTTCTAATGGATTTGTCCTAATTTTGCATATTCATAACACTGAACAGTCTGAGTGTGTGTAAATCCCCAGGGTTGTTCTCCCCTGGCAGTAATTGAGAAAACCTTCAAGCTGTTTTCAGTCTAGACTTAATTCCATAAGTTTTCGGTGGAGCAAAGCCTTCTTGAACCACTTAGGTCCTGGATAAGTACTTTATACTTGCTTTAGACCACCTGTGCTAAAATGAGTTTGTTCAATGCAGCAGCCACAGTAGAGTCCTAACAGGGGACCTACAAAAAGAGGGTGAAATAATAATGCAATTTGGACTAGAATTTCTGCAAGAGGAGCTTTAAGAAGCTGTGAAAAGAGAGAGTTAATCCTTTTGGAGGCACACTGATGGATGGAGGGAAGAGTGACTGCAGAGGCCACCGTGCTTTGAGTTTTGATGGGCGGAATGGTGAGAGATAAACCAGGTTTATCAAAAAGGAGGCAGGCCTCGCAGAAGTCAGATGTGTTATATTAGGGACCAGAGATCTTTGATGGGGGATGATTTATTTATTTATTGTACCCGTTTCTGACTCTCCTGAGTTGAAGGATGCTCTTAGATAAACATCAGCACTGAGGCTGACTTTGAATCAAAGCTCAGATATGAAACAGAAAAGCTGTAAGAACGTAAGAACTCAGTGTCAGCCTGGATGGTTTCTTGTGTCTAAAATGAAGTTGTTGCCTGACTTGCTAAATTCAGTCTGCCTTGTCTACGCTCGCCTCTTACAGCAGCAGAGTTGAAAAACAATGTTAACATTTTTAAAGACGTGTGACCTTGTCTCACTTGTTTTGACAGCAGGGAAAGGATGTGACTGCAGAGGGTGTGCAGGTCTGCTCAGCTGTGATTGCAAAACTTCCCATTGATATCACTAAAGCTTAAAATAAATTGGTTTAAATCATCCTCAGGTAAGTGACTGAAGAAAAAAAACCCTGTAGGATAAAACTGCGTTTAAGCCCTGAGCATGGATTGCTCTCATCACACACGCAATTAAAATTGTCAGCACTATTCTTTTGATTGGGGAGGATCATTTCTACAGCCATAAAACACTGAAAATAGAGATGGGATAGAAGTTAACAGGAGAGCTATTGCAAAAGTGGTTTTTAATGTTTCAATACTTGTTTACTCATTTCTTATGAAAATGGAAATAAAAAGCTCTGAAAGGCTACAGTCAACGTGGCGTGAAAGAACACAGCAACCTGAAATAATTAAACCAATGTTTTCTGAGAGATAAAATGATAGTATGAAAATGAACTGTGGAGTAGTTTATGATATTAAAAACTTGCTGTTATTTAAAATCGTGTCTGTGAACTTCTCCCCACGAGGATTGAATACCAAAAGTGAATTCGACTTTACCAGGTCTAATTGATGTCACAACACCTCGTTTTCAGGGACTTTTTTGTGTTGCACGAGATGCATCCGACAGAAATAATAACAGCTTTTAGTTATTTTGGACCTGTTGCGGAGCACAGTGAGGGGAATGACTGACTGATAAAAACCTTTAAAGAAGATTTGACTTTAAGGTTGCAGTGACGCCAGCCCCTGACCTGCTGGGAAGGTTGGTGGGGAGAGGTTTCCCCCTCTCGTCCACCTCGAGGCTGTGTTTGCCCGAGATGCCAGCAACATCCATGGCTTTTAATCAAATTAATGGGCTTTAAAGCAGTCTGACTGCTGCCTTTTCAATGGAACTTCTTCCCATAGGGTGCATCTCTGCTGCTGTGCAGGGCACTGGGAGCCTCTCACCTACCTCGTGGTTGCCTGATCATGCCCAGGCATATTCACACACGTCCGTGCAAACCCACTTCTAAAGGAATTATGCCATGAAATTCCATAAACCTGCCTGAAAATGGAAGGCAAAGGCACGGAACACAGGTTTTTATAGCACTTTTACTGCGTAGCTCCCCTGGCTTTTCAGGCTCCCCAGCTGAAGATTCAGGCGCGGAGCGCTCAGCCAGGGGGGAGAGCATCCCTGTCCCTGCACCACTGGAGCAGGCACACTCGGAGTGTGCCACAGCTTTCATCTCTCCTGCTCCTTTATCTCAGCCAGTGACTCATACTGCAGTGCAACCAGAGGCATCCCATTTGCATCACCCAGCAGCTTATTATTTAGGGCAAAGTAATTGTTGTTGGCGTCTTAAAATACCCCACCGAGTCCTTCAGACTTCGTTTGGGATTTTTTTCCTTTGAACCAAATCTCTTCAGCTTAAATCAGCTTAATATGTCCATGAAATCCCCCCGGCTCTCTTATTAACGTGATTTCCAATAATATATGTTTTTGTTCTGCTGGTTTTGTAGCAGCTGGCAGGATGTGTGTCTGCAAACCCAAACCCTGTCCGAAGGAACGCGCCTACAGCATCAGAGGACGAAGACAAAGAGCCCTGGAACCTTGCAGAACTTTCCAGGCTGCCTCCAGACTGAGATCTGCTAAAGGAACACACTGCCAGCAGTAGGAAGAGGTTTTCAGCAGGACTGGGAGGTTAAGAGCAGACACTGGGGTATTTGGACCAAGCGCAGCAGTGAGTTTCCTATGGGAACTGAAAAGTGCCTTTTTCCTCCCCTCTTGATTTCTGTGTGAAAATAATTATTTAAAATTAAGTTGAACTCACTTAGTTTCTATTTTTCCTGGTCGTTGAATGCATGAAAACTGATTTTCTTACAAAATTCATCTTTTCAAAGTGGCTTATCCTGGTTTGTGACGAGGTTATCCCCAGTCTGCTTGACGAGTTTATGGTGCTGGTATCTGCAGGCTGTAATTAAAGGGGTTTCAGAACTAAACATCTTTCCAGATATTTTGCTTTTTAATGCTAGCACACAACAGGAGAGCAGAGCCAGCACAGGGGAGCAAGAAAGGTGCAGAGCAGACACGGCAGCAGATCTGTGAGTTGATCCCACAAATTGCATTGTCCAATGTATTTCTGCAGCACTTCTGAAATGTTCTGCTTTCAGGTATATTCATCAGCACCCAGTTCAATTAAACCCATCCTCAGGACTTGCTGCATTTTGCAGGGGTTGGCTTTCAGGAGGTGCAGCTTCATCACAGGAGGATTCTGCTCCAACTCTGAGGCTTTTTTTTTGCTTTTTACCAGCCACTAAACCCCTGTGACTGGCCCAGAAATGTTCTGTGAGTCTGACTGTTTCTGCCAAGAAAGTTTCATTTCATTATCTCTTAAATTCTGTTTAATTCCTATGGAGTCACTGTCACAGGACCCACTCCTGCTTTCTCACTAATGAAGCAAATTGGAGCAGGTTTTGAGGTGTTTCTTCCTTAATACAAATCCCTTCTGACATAAAGAGCTGTGCTTCCATCTGGGGAGTTTTAGGAAAAGTTTTAGTAGTTTATGTGGTAATTATTGATAAAAATTTGTTATTTGACTTCATAAAGATTTAGTCAAGTGACAAAACGTGACTTTACACGGTAAGGTAATGATATTTTTTAAGCCTTTGCTTGCTTTTTTTCCCCAAGGGTCCTGGATTGTGCTGCAAGCAACAGTTAGCAGTAATACCCACATTTTAAGGGGGTGGATACACAATCAGCTGACCCACAGGGGAGCAGTGACAGTGGGCAGGGGAACCAAGCCCCTCTCTGCTCGCTCTGCTCCACTGCACTTCCTTTGCAAGTAGGATTAATACTGGTATTGCTTTTCTCTCATATTGGCATTCCCTCCCTCCCTCCCCCAAAAAAATACAAGAAAATCTTTGCAAAGCTGTGATTCAGGCCCAATTAGAAACTGCAGGTGCAGCAGCAGCCAGGGTGGTGCTGCCCCAGCCTGGTGCTGCACTTCCTGTGTCTGTCTGTCTGTCTGTCTGGCTGGCTGTGTGTCAGCAGAGCACGCAGCAATTAAAAGAACAAAACCAGAGGGACTTTACACACACATCTGTGTAGGAAACTTTCTTCCCAAAGGCCCTACACAGCTTAATCCCCTTCACCCTGAGAGATGCCTTCAGATTTGCATGGTTTTCACCAGAGTTTGATGGGTAGCCCTGGAAATGGTTGGGGAATTCAGCAAAATGCAGCTTTTGGTGGCCTCGGAGAGCAAAGCAGGAACACTTTGCTGTGCTGGGAGCCAGGACACGAAGATCTGTTGCTCCCAGCTGTTTGCTTTTACCAGGGCTGAATTGTTTCACATCGCAGAGCTCTGAGCACCGCTTGCGAGGCCCTTGGTGGATTTGCCATCCCTCTGATAGGAGAGAGCTCCGTGGCTGGGAGATACTGCAGGTTCTGTGTGTTCAACCACGTTCAAAGCGTGTGTTCAACCACATTCAAAGTGCTCCAGACGTGTTGCAGCTGCCACCTGAGCTCACTTCAGCGTCCAGAATGATGCAGAACCACGGTGACGCGACCACCTAAAATGCAAGCGGAATAACAATCCATGATCAGAGGTCCAGAGCTCCCACGAAAAGTGAAGGAACCATGGAGAAACAGCTGTTAAAACCACAGATATTGGTTCCTACTCCTAGTGAATGACTCCTGCACGCTGTAACACCACGGTAACAATAGCCTACCAGGGCTGGGAAGGCTGCTGTGTGCTGCAGGCTGCTGCCGCTCAGGCCAGGTGGCTCACATGACCAAATTCATCATCCTATTTTCTCCTCTTTTTATCTTTTCTTCCCGAGGGCTATAATCAGAGCTATTTGTGAGCCTTCAGACTCATTACTGCAGAGAGCACAAGGCTCTGCTACCTCATTAATGAACCGAGGGCTGAGAGCACCCAGTAAAGGAGTCCTGGGGGCTGAGACATCCCATCCCAGGGTTCATTTACTGCCCGAACCCAGCGCTGACTGAAACCCTGGCAGTGTGCAGCAAGCTGCTCTATTTTTATTTTATTTCACTTAACCTTTCCTGCTCTGAGTCTGCTAATCAGCTCTGTTTTATGCGCATGCTAGTCGTGTTTACAAAGATAATGTTTATAAAGATATTCCTGCATGACCTTGGTGCTCGCAACGCGAGATTTTTGGGTGCTGTTTTTAGTCCCATTCCTTGATGGTGCCGCCCTCACCTCCTGGATGAGGCTCACTGATCTCCCTGCTTCCCACTGAGAGGGGACTGTTGCTCCAATAGAGTGACTCAGCTGAGCTGAATTATTGACTCTCCTGCCTGAATCTGAATATTTTGCCTGTCTATGGAACTAAAACACAGGGTATGCTGTAAAAACATACAGGCTCACAAGGAAATCCATATTAATGACACTTAAAGTTAGCTAATCACTTTCAAGCACTCGGCCAAATTCTGGGATAAATCAAGATTTCTTGCAAGGTGTAAGCCCCTGACTTTGCCTGTCACTCCCACTGCCTTACATTTACTATTAATAGTTATCCATGGATTTGGGTGTGTGAAAAAGCATCTCATGGAAAGCACCCCGAGCCCCTGACAGAAAGTTAAAACTGCTGTGCATAGAGGACAAAAAAACATTATTCTAGAAACAAAAAATTCAGGCATTGAAACAAAAAATCTCCCTCCAAGCTTTCCTGGCTGGCAGCAGTGATGTTCCCTCACAGCCAATCATCATTCAGGATTCCTGCTGTGGAGGAACCCCCCGTGTTTGCACAAGCAGTGCCCTGTTAGCTGGAGAGACAACAGCTGCTTCTGGAGGGGACACTTCTCTCATCCCAGTGTTCTCCTGGAAGAGCTCCTGCCAGCTGTCAGAATTATTGATTTACTTATTTACTGGGGCAGGGGAATCAGTACAGCTTGGGCATCTCTCCTGGTCCCAGCAGATGGCAGAGAGAGAGAGAGGCTCACTTTTGGAGTGATGCCCGTGTCTCTAGAACAGAGAAAACACCAGTGAAATGAAATAAATGCTCTTTGCACGAGTACCAAAACCTTGTTTTAAGGGTTCTTAGCTCTAATTTCCCATCCCTTGACACTTCACGTTTTTCCTCCATGCTCTGGTTTGACTTTCACTCACAAGCTGTAACTCTTACTCTGTGAAAGGGCAGGAAAAATTAAGGGTTTTTCATCCCAGAGCGCTGCAAAGTGCTTTGTGTTCAGATCTAAAGGTGTGAAAGGGAACAGCTGAGGAGGAACCAGAGCCAAGCAAAGGTCAGGGACTGATTGTGGAACTCCCACACAGATAAAGCTTGGAGAGATCCATAACCTATTTTATTATTTTAAAAAGCTATAATATTAATCCCTGTAAGCAGGAACAATGGAACTCACTTGTGTACTTCATGCAGTAGCTTTATTTTATTTCACACTGGAAATAACAGGAACAGCGCTTTTGTAAAGGATGGGGAAGGTGATTATTGCACAAGTTTTAGGAAGTCTTGCAGCATTTCTGAGTGTCAGATGCCAGATATCATCTCTTGTTCTCTTTCAGATCTCTGAAAGAACCAGAATTAATCTCCAGTCTCTGGAATGGCTCTGAGGAACCCACTGCTTAAAGCATCATCACCCTTACAGTAACTTGAACATGTGACAAAATAGCTATAACACACCAAAATTTGAGATCTTCCTGATTCCCTGAGACATTTAAAACTTCATGAGGACCTAAACCTGCTGCTCTGTCCTGCGCCTTCGTCTTTCAGCCCTGTTGATCTCCAAGAGCATATTGGAAAGGAGATTTCTTTCCACTTTCCTTCATTCACGAAGGAACGAAGTATTGCACTTAATGACACAGACACAATTTCAAAACCAGTGTGACAGTTTTAAGAGTAATTACAGCACATTAGCAACAACTGCTCCATGATTTCAGTCCCCAGCCTCACACAAACATGACACTGTGATGCACCGGTCTTCATGACAACACCCAAATTTCCTGGGTGGATTGGAATCCATGTTTTGTGTAGCTGTCTCCGGATATTTTTAACTGGGAACATGGTGAAGATCAGCTTTTAGGGAGCACTCAGCCCTGTGTTTTATGTCCAGCTGATTACTGGTTGGGCTCCACATCCGAGAGCAGAATGGAACACGTGCTTGAGGCTGTGCTGCGCTGCCGCTCGGGCTGTGATTAGTCCAGCAAGCCTGGGCTGGAACAGAGGCCTTTCCCAATTGTCTGGGGAAATTAGGACCCTCTGGAACTGTCTGTTCTCTGATTAGGGGGCAGCTAAAGCAGCTGCACTGCCTCAGATGGTCACAGACTGGTGGTGGCGTGGCCACAGGAGCGCTGGGGGGGACGAGTGATGACAGAGGGCTGCACTCTGCGCAGAGCCCGGCGCGGCAGCGTTTGCACAAGGTTCGGGTTCCTCAGCCAGCGCCGGAGTTATTCTGGTTAAACACAGAATGGAAATGCCCTGCTGACAGCAAACAAGCTGCCATTTTTTGTGCACTCCCTCGCACAGGTTCAATCAAGGATTCAGCCCAAAGCCATCAGCAGGTGCTCAGCTCCGGGGCAGGAGGAGTGTCCCTTCCCTCGTGGCCTTACCCCGGGTAAGTGTGAGGACATCCAGGCTTTCCATCTCTGTAAAGGGGAATCTGTGCAAATTCTGGGTACTTGTACAAAGAGAAGAGGACTTTTTTGAAATCAGCTTCTCCAATTCACATGACTCTAACGGGCACCAAACTTTCCCAGTAAATACACAATGCTAAACTTATTATTTTCATCTTCAGACCGCTTGCCCTCTTATTTTTTTCTTTTGCTGAGCTAAAAGTTATTAGAATTTTCCTCGCATAACAACTGGATGATATTAAACTCACTACAAGCAGAAAAGTGG